>CAHIKZ030002278.1:47500-182500 GCA_903632075.3 Acanthosepion pharaonis | reverse complement strand
GAGTGTTAATACATACGAGGCATATACAGTATGCATACATACAAATATTTTTTTTATTTTCTTTTGGTATTTCCTTTCTTCTTCACACTCATGTGTCTTGGTCAATAAAGGAGAGGGAGTGATGCATGTCGCTTCTTTTTTGTGTCTTGTCGGCCAATCAGCGCGTGTGAACATTCAGTTTGCTTGCTTCATGTGAATTGCATTAAAATTTTGAATATGTAATAATTAAATATTATGGGGTGGGGAGCACTAGAATTTTAGAAATACCAAAATGGAGCAAGTCAAAAAATCGGTTGGGAATCACAGGTCTAATGGATAACGGCTCGGAAATGGAAATCACAGAGCCTTTACCAGTTCCGGTTTTTCTTTTCAGATTCACTTAATACAAATGTCCTTCTTTGTTGCAACCTAGAGAAGGTTACTGAATAGAATAATCACACGAATGTTGGTAATGGACAATAATATACAGGACAAGAACAACACATATAAGATTTCTGCAGCGGCACGTTTTTTTTTATTTAACGGCTAAAGTGAGTCAAAGGAATTCTTAGTTTTTTTCCAACTTTTAGAATTTTTTTTTTTTAACGCGATCAGATGTGGCACAAGGCCTGAATTTAAAATGGGTTATCCGAGGACAAATCTCGGCCAAAAATTTTCCCTAGAGCCCGTATAAACCAACATCGTGTAGCTTTTTCCCGAGACGAGACGAACGAAACGAGACTCTGCCCTTCGACATAGCCTCGTCAGGTTATCATATCAAAAGTAGCCCAGTGACAGAGTTTGACCAACATAGCTGGAGACGAATCTCCAACTTTAGGTTATCATCCAAATTTTTGATTTCTGGTCAAAATGTGGCACATTAATAATTTAATGTAAACTATCCGAATAAAAAGCTCGGCCAAAAATTCATAATTCACCCGTATAAAACAGGGTCATAAGTGTTTTCGAGACGAGACTCTGCTTTCGACATAGCCTCGTCTGGGGACCCTCTTTGTCCAGAGGCAGTGTGTTTGACCAGCGCAGCCGGAGACGAATCTCGAAATGCAGACCAACATACTGTATTCACTACTATATTTACGTCAATAGACACATAACTATTATCGGCCGTAGGTATGCTACAACAGGAAAGGTAAGAATTCACCACTTTCCCCCATCCTCCAGTTATTGGTTAATCAGTAGTAGTTGTATTAGTAAATTATTATTATCTTCAAAATTCCTTACAATCTAAATATATCTTCTGAAGTATATAATGGAAGGAATAAAATGAATAAGAAGTGACAAGAGGAAAAACGATTCTTAGCCGATGTGTTTCGTTCTCCGAAGAGACTTTATCAAGGCAAATGTAGGATTTATTTTGTTGCATATCTTTAGCAAAATATAAATCTACGCCCCGATTTCTTTACAAACTCACCACTACTTTCAAATTTTCCAAACCAACATACACGACTAAAAAATGTTGAAATATCAAAAGAAAATGATTGCATCCATTACCTCATGTTTTTGAAGATGTACAACGCATACGTCCATCATAAGCCATAACAATCTGATGACAATTTAAAACAATATTCATTTAATAAAAAAGAATATTTCTTGTGTATCTCTCTATATTTCTGAGATGAGGTATTATGTACACTATTTACATTATTTGGACTATTGTCCTCATCTTTGTCGCCATATTTATTACAACGTTTGGCCATTTCAGTATCTGTCTATATTTCTGAGATGAGGTATTATGTACACTATTTACATTATTCGGATTATTGTCTTCATCTTTGTTGCCATATTTATTACAACGTTTCGGCCTTTCAGAATCTGTCTATATTTCTGAGATGAAATATTATGTACACTATTTACATTGTTCGGACCCTTGTCCTCATCTTTGTTGCCATATTTATTACAACGTTTCGGCCCTTCAGTATCTGTCTATATTTCTGAGAGGAGGTATTATGTACACTATTTACATTATTCGGACCCTTGTCCTCATCTTTGTTGCCATATTTATTACAACGTTTCGGCCCTTCAGTATCTGTCGAAATTTCTGAGATGAGGTATTATCTACACTATTTACATTATTCGGACCCTTGTCCTCATCTTTGTTGCCATATTTATTACAACGTTTCGGCCCTTCAGTATCTCTCTATATTTCTGAGATGAGGTATTATGTACACTATTTACATTATTCGGACCCTTGTCCTCATCTTGGTTGCCATATTTATTAGAACGTTTCGGCCTTTCAGTATCTGTCTATATTTCTGACAGGAGGTATTATGTACACTATTTACATTATTCGGATTATTGTCCTCATCTTTGTTGCCATATTTATTACAACGTTTTGGCCTTTCAGTATCTGTCTATATTTCTGAGATGAGGTATTATGTACACTATTTACATTATTCGGATTATTGTCCTCATCTTTGTCGCCATATTTATTACAAATTTTGGCCCTTTCAGTATCTGTCTATATTTCTGAGATGAGGTATTATGTACACTATTTACATTATTCGGACTATTGTCCTCATCTTTGTTGCCATATTTATCACAACGTTTCGGCCTTTCAGTATCTGTCTATATTTCTGAGATGAGGTATTATGTGCACTATTTACATTATTCGGATTATTGTCCTCATCTTGGTTGCCATATTTATTACAACGTTTCGGCCTTTCAGTATCTGTCTATATTTCTGAGATGAGGTATTATGTACACTATTTACATTATTCGGATTATTGTCCTCATCTTTGTTGCCATATTTATTACAACGTTTCGGCCTTTCAGTATCTGTCTATATTTCTGAGATGAAATATTATGTACACTATTTACATTGTTCGGACCCTTGTCCTCATCTTTGTTTGCATATTTATTACAACGTTTCGGCCCTTCAGTATCTGTCTATATTTCTGAGATTTAAGGTATTATTATGTTACTATTTACATTATTCGGACCCTTGTCCTCATCTGTGTTGCTCATATTTATTACAACGTTTCGGCCCTTCAGTATCTGTCGAAATTTCTGAGATGAGGTATTATGTACACTATTTACATTATTCGGACCCTTGTCCTCATCTTTGTTTTTTTTGTATTTATTACAACGTTTTTGCCTTTCAGTATCTGTCTATATTTCTGAGATGAGGTATTATGTACAAAATTTACATTATTCGGATTATTGTCCTCATCTTTGTTGCATATTTATTAAAACGTTTCAACCCTTCAGTATCTTATTATTTTTTACTGAGATGAAATTTATGTACACTATTTACATTATTCAGACTATTGTCCTCATCTTTGTTGCCATATTTATTACAACGTTTTATTTTCAGTATCTGTCTATATTTCTGAGATGAGGTATTATGTACATCTATTTACATTATTCGGATTATTGTCCTCATCTTTGTTGCCATATTTATTACAACGTTTTGGGCCTTTCAGTATCTGTCTATATTTCTGAGATGAGGTATTATGTACACTATTTATTTACATATTCGGATTATTGTCCTCATCTTTGTCGCCATATTTATTACAAATTTTTTTGTTTCAGTATCTGTCTATATTTCTGAGATGAGGTATTATGTACACTATTTACATTATTCGGATTATTGTCCTCATCTTTGTTGCCATATTTATTACAACGTTTCGGCCTTTCAGTATCTGTCTATATTTCTGAGATGAGGTATTATGTACACTATTTACATTATTCGGATTATTGTCCTCATCTTTGTTGCCATATTTATTACAACGTTTCGGCCTTTCAGTATCTGTCTATATTTCTGAGATGAGGTATTTATGTACACTATTTACATTATTCGGATTATTGTCCTCATCTTTGTTGCCATATTTATTACAACGTTTCGGCCTTTCAGTATCTGTCTATATTTCTGAGATGAGGTATTATGTACACTATTTACATTATGCGGATTATTGTCCTCATCTTTGTTGCCATATTTCTTACAACGTTTCGGCCTTTCAGTATCTGTCTATATTTATGAGATGAGGTATTATGTACACTATTTACATTATGCGGATTATTGTCCTCATCTTTGTTGCCATATTTCTTACAACGTTTCGGCCTTTCAGTATCTGTCTATATTTCTGACATGAGGTATTATGTACACTATTTACATTATTCGGACTATTGTCCTTATCTTTGTCACCATATTTCTTACAACGTTTCGGCCTTTCAGTATCTGTCTATATTTCTGAGATGAGGTATTATGTACACTATTTACATTATTCGGACTATTGTCCTTATCTTTGTCACCATATTTCTTACAACGTTTCGGCCTTTCAGTATCTGTCTATATTTATGAGATGAGGTATTATGTACACTATTTACATTATGCGGATTATTGTCCTCATCTTTGTTGCCATATTTCTTACAACGTTTCGGCCTTTCAGTATCTGTCTATATTTCTGAGATGAGGTATTATGTACACTATTTACATTATTCGGACTATTGTCCTCATCTTTGTTGCCATATTTATTACAACGTTTCGGCCTTTCAGTATCTGTCTATATTTCTGAGATGAGGTATTATGTACACTATTTACATTATTCGGATTATTGTCCTCATCTTTGTTGCCATTTTATTACAACGTTTCGGCCATTTCAGTATCTGTCTATATTTCTGAGATGAGGTATTATGTACATTATTTACATTATTCGGATTATTGTCCTCATCTTTGTTTGTTTATTACAACGTTTCGGCCTTTCAGTATCTGTCTATATTTCTGAGATGAGGTATTATGTACACTATTTACATTATTCGGATTATTGTCCTCATCTTTGTTGCCATATTTATTACAACGTTTCGGCCTTTCAGTATCTGTCTATATTTCTGAGATGAGGTTTATGTACACTATTTACATTATTCGGATTATTGTCCTCATCTTTGTTGCCATATTTATTACAACGTTTCGGCCTTTCAGTATCTGTCTATATTTCTGAGATGAGGTATTATGTACACTATTTACATTATTCGGATTATTGTCCTCATCTTTTGTTTCCATATTTATTACAACGTTTCGGCCTTTCAGTATCTGTCTATATTTCTGAGATGAGGTATTATGTACACTATTTACATTATTATTCATTGTCCTCATCTTTGTTGCCATATTTTATTACAACGTTTCGGCCATTTCAGTATCTGTCTTTATATTTCTGAGATGAGGTATTATGTACACTATTTACATTATTCGGATTATTGTCCTCATCTTTGAATATTTATTACAACGTTTCGGCCTTTCAGTATTCTGTCTTATATTTCTGAGATGAGGTATTATGTACATTATTTACATTATTCCATTATTGTCCTCATCTTTGTTGCCATATTTATTACAACGTTTCGGCCTTTCAGTATCTGTCTATATTTCTTTCATGAGGTATTATGTACACTATTTACATTTATTCGGAAGATTGTCCTCATCTTTGTTAAACATATTTATTACAACGTTTCGGCCTTTCAGTATCTGTCTATATTTCTGAGATGATGTGTTATAAATTTAAAATTCTATTTTTTCGTCCTCATCTTTGTCGCCATGGATTTTTATTCTACAAAAATGTATTGACAACAGAATTTCAGAGGGAAATTTCTGAGATTGAGATAATCCATCCATTAAACATTATTCGGTTGAGAACTGTAATTTGTCACCCCATTCCAAAAATGTTTCAGACATTTTGGTATCCTGAAGAATATTTTGAGCGTACAACGGCCGAAACACTGTAATAAATTTTCAACAAATATGAGGATCTAGCCTGAATAATGTAAACAACGTTTTTCCTTATAAAAATATTTTCTGAATTACCCTTATGCTGTTTTTTATGAACATTTTGCGTTCTCCACAAGTTCATAAAGAATTCTCAACCACCTGATGAATGTTCCTGAACGTTCTCAAATTCAAAAAAAATAATTGATATAAAAAGAAAATGTCATCCTTGCTCTTGTATATAAACACTTGCCACAAAATGAATCCTACATTGCCTTGATAACGTCTTAGGATGAAACGCGTCAGGCTAAGAATAAGTTTTTTCTCTTGACTTTTTATTCATTTTGTCCCTTTTCAGATAATGGTCTATATATATATATATATATATATATATATATATATATATATATATATATATATATATATATATATATATATATATATATATATATAAAAAAGTGTATATAAATAGAAATAAATATATATATATATGTATAATTATTTATATATTATATGCGCGGTACTTATTATTACTCATTTCCGCCACACTTCCAATGTTTAAATTTCAACATTTCAACATACAAATGCATATATGTATAGACATAACACCACCCGTATACATACATATGTCATATCCGAAACTGCCCACATATGTTTATATATGCATGAATCTCGACGGACGACCAAGTATGTATATGTGTCTGCATACATCGATGTTTGCGTTAGTACGATAAATGACACAACGACGAAGTTTCCCCCACCACTTCCACAATAACACCAATACACGCAATCTACATAAACCCAAATTTTTAAAAACATTAATCAGTTTGTCTGACGATCGCTAAAGCGTGAAACCCAGGGTCACAACTCACATCTATCCAACCAACATTATTCGGACCCTTGTCCTCATCTTTGTTGCCATATTTATTACAACTTTTCGGCCCTTCAGTATCTGTCTATATTTCTGAGATGAGGTATTATGTACACTATTTACATTATGCGGATTATTGTCCTCATCTTGGTTGCCATATTTATTACAACGTTTCGGCCTTTCAGTAGATAGATAGATAGATAGATAGATAGATAGATAGATAGATAAAAGGACATTAATATAATCATTTCGGCAAACATTTATTAAATATCAACCATGTGACAGAAATGAAGCACTGAGAGAAAGATTGTATGTTCGGAATTTTCGGACACGACTGTGTCCTTTATCAATGGACCGAGGAATAAACAGAGAAATGGGAATTACTCACCGACGGATGCTTTTGTAGATGGTGAATATTCTGGTGGAAATCGTATTATTAGCAAAAAAAACCCAAATCTCTTAATCCTCGACGTGCAAAATGTTTTTTTATGAAAATAAAGTTAAATTTAAAAATTTTGGTTGGTGTTAAAGCGTTAGGCAGGTCTATTATTACCAGTCGTCGGAGAGTGAGATTGTAAACATAGATGAAGGAAGTTGTACGTTGGGGAGGGTGGGGGTAATGCGTCTGGCATGTAGTAAGTTGTAGCAAAATTATCGGGTTCAAATTGTCAAATGTAGAATGATGGACTATGTTTAGAATATGATGTGATTAAAAATTGATGAGGAAGAGAAAATGGAATCTATAATAATAAAATATTATTAAATAAAATGAAAATTAAAAAGTGTAGGAACTAAAAATTGATAAAAAATTTGAATAACAATTTGGAAATCTATTGTTCATAAAAACAGTTGGTACATATATATATATATATATATATATATATATATATATATATATATATTTGTTTAACGCCTATTATTGTGAAATAGAAAAGTTTTTCAATTTTAAATCTGTTCATTTGTATCCTCTTACTTATTATTTATATAATTCATTCATATTTATGATTGTTATTGCAACATTTGATAAAGTTTGTTAAATTTGTTAAACTCAAATACGTAATAATGTAGTAGGGGAATCTCCACGCGTATTTTGTAGTCATGGAACTTACTTATTCTTTAAATATTATGAAATATCAGAAAATTCAAAATAGAAAAACCGTAAAATATTCACTGTTACTACAAGTTATTATTGCTATTATTAATATTATTATTCTATTGTAATTCTATTTGTCCCGCCCTTCGATAGTTCGCACGACCTTTACGTCCTGCAAATACCTAATAAATAAGGGACTATTCCGTTTTGACCGCATGGAAACACAGAAATAACATATCGGGGACGCTTCTTGGTTTCACTGAGAAAAAGAAAGAAAGAAAGAAAAAAGAAGTGAAGAAAGAAAAAAGAAAGAATTTAAGAAAAAAAGAAGGGAAGAAAGAAAAAAGGGAATAAAGAAAGAAAGAAAGAAAAAAAAGAAAGAAAGATAGAAGGAAATATAGAAAGGAAAAAGACTTTAACGTCTCCTGTCAATACTTTATACTATTCCGTTTTGATTGCATGGAAAAACATTATTATTCTATTATAATTCTGCTTGTCCTGCCCTTTGCTAATTCGCACGACCTTTACGCCCTGCCAATACCTTATAAATAATATACTACCCATGAAAACACGAAAATGACATATCGGAGACGCTTCTTGGTTTCATTGAGAATAAGAAAGAAAGAAAGAAAGAAAGAAAGAAAGAAAGAAAGAACGAAAGAAAGAAACACGTGAAAGAAAGAATGAAATACCATATATAATGGACTATTCCGTTTTGATCTCATGGAATAACAAGACATAACAGCGAGAAAAGGAATAAAAGAAAGACAAGATAAAGAGAATATAGAAATGTTTAAATGTCTGTTTTAGTGAACTGGAAAAGGTTGTCAAACCTTTTTTATTTGTACCCACTTCTTAAAATAACGAACAACATTCATGATTATGATTTCTATTTCAATATCTTTGTTGTTGAGCTCAAAAATTATTACTACTACTACTACGACTATTATTATTATTATCATTATTATTATTATTATTATTATTATTATTATTATTATTATTCGTTTATCGATCGTTATCACAAAGAAAGACATATAAATATTCCCCTATCGACTTAAACCAATTTCAGGTCGTCAAACGATTTAATCTATTCTGTCGACACAATGTTAATCTCTTTCTTTTTTTCTATAAGCTGCTCGTGATCCGTCACTTTTAGTGGTTGGCGGGCGGCGACAACACATTCCTGTCCGTCATGGGGGGTTATGTTTTTTTTTTTAAATTACTTACGAAAAGAGACGAAGAAATAGTCTCCAGTTGGCAATTAATATAAATTTAGATGACTCTATCTTAACCTAGAAAGTAATACGCCCGGTCAAAGGGTGCTACTGACTTATTTTCTTCTTATTTTTAATAGGTGACACCTTTCTCTCTTATTTTATCTCAGTGATATAATTTGGCCGCAAAGCAGCAAGTTTGATTGTTAGCACATGGAATCGTTAAAATGTATATTAGGACGATTAAAACGAATTTCTTGTATTGTCTTATTATCATATGATTATTTATAAGAAAGCGTTTCGAAATATTTCGACAAGATGTTTTAAATTAAAAGAATGAAATCACTTATCTTGATTTCTACTACATTCTAGCAATTATCTCCATTCGAAAGACATAATTAATTATTGCTTCTTGTGCAGGCGAATTATGTCTACTACATAGTCGAAATATCTATTAAATTAACTAAAAAAACAAAAGTATTTTTTCCAGTTTTAAGATTAACATTACTTAACATTATCTGTCTATATTTCTGAGATGCGGTATTATGTACATTATGTACATTATTCGGAATATTGTCCTCATCTTTGTCGCCATATTTATTACAACGTTTAGGCCGTCGTACGCTCTGGCCTTCATCAGGTGGTTGGAATGTCGAACTGAACCCTCTGTGGGATCAGGTTGAGATCATAGACAAAGAACACCACTGGAAAATTCGTAAACTTAAGGAATCAGCACATATGGAAGACCACAAAAATCTCCTGAGCCGACTAAGCATAGAAATGAATACAATATGGGAACCAGTCATAAGGAGTGCCAGAGAAAAGCGATAATAACAACAAACACTGCAATATGAGCTCTGGTAAAAAACATGCAATGATAGCAGCAAAAATTGCAATATGAGCACTGGTAAAAACCCATAAATTCATACACAGATGTCCTCAAGGAGATATGGCCCAGTGGATAAAGGCGTTAGTTAGATCCAGTGATAGGACCCAAAGAGTGTCAATACCCGGTTAAGGCAGTGGAGAACTTTCAGAGGGAAATTAACAGGAGATAACTAACAATTGACATCCATTAAACATGGCATGTGGAACTAGAACAGTCTACCCCATTGAGCGAAATAAAGTGTTCAGTTCTATTTTCCAACCACCTGATGAAGGCCGGAGCGTACAACGGCCGAAACGTTGTAATACATATGGCGACAAAGATGAGGATAATAATTACTTAACATAATACTTACTTTCTTATGAAAATTAATTGAAACAAAATGAATAATTCCTTATTATTTACTTTTCTTCGTATGTTTTCCAATGAAACATGATCCAGTTCACATGTTAGTACTTCGTATCTCCATTACACGGAGTCGTTCCTTCCAAATTGACCACAGATTCTCGATTGTATTTAAATCAGGAGAGATTCCATGTCAGTCGATAGTACTTTGATTTGATCAGTGGTAAGGCTTGCCTGTGTGTTCCTAACCTTCCTTGGAGTAACGTCCATCGCAGACAATGTCCGTAGGACAACTAATCGATAGTCAAGACAATAGTGTCTGGGCGTGATAAAAATCTGATGCAAGTAAGGATGATGCAATAAGGCCAAACAAATTTCATTTACACACCCCGAAAATAGATTCATATTACATATTTACACCATTGCAAATAACCTAATCCGAAGAAAATATAGAAATCGATTACACCCTGTCACTCCGGTGGTCTAAAACTGAACGTATGGTGAAAGAAAGGAAACTAAAGCGGTTGTTTCAATTCATTTTCATAAGGGTGTAGATAGATAACTTTTCTTAAGACAGACATACTGTCGAAATATTGTTAAACATTGTCAGAATTTCGTTTCTTTATTAAATCGTATTATTTAAGTGTTGAAAACTATTGGAATTACATCAATCAGTTTTTATTTAATAATAATAATAATAATACATTCTTATAGATATGGCACTTCCTACAGGCTATAATGTATATTCAAAACACTATCAGAATACATTGTGTTCGTGCAGCGTTAGAATTTTTTTGTAAATTTTTTCGGAGTAACGTCCATCGCAGACAATGGCCTTAAAAAAACTAATCGACAAACTGGAACAATAAGGTCTGGGTGTTTTGAAAATTCGATGCAATCACAGATGAAGTAATATTTTTTTTAGCAAACAAATTTCATTTTACATTCAAATTGATTCATATTACTGTTCAAATACTGCAAATGACCTAATCTGAGGGAAAAAAATTAGAAATCATTAAAAATGACTGAAAAGAAAATTTTCTGTTAATTACTATTCGATTTATATATATTATTAAAATTTGTTTATGGGATTTATTCACCTTTTGTTAAAAAATTATTCAAATATTTATTCGTTCGTTCCCTTTCTTTTGACTAATCTATTATAATTATTTTCAAGGATTTTTATTGTTTAAAATGTAAATAATAATAATAATTTATAATAATAATAATAATAATAATTCATTCTTATTGATACGGTAGTTCCTACAGACTATAATGTAGATTCAAAACACTATCAGAATACAAGAACTTGAAGTGGAAATCTAATAAATGTGGTACATGAGGACATCAGTAATTCCAGTTGTAGATGGAACCCTCGGATTGATTGGAAAAGGTTCCGATAGAGTAATCGAAGTGATTCCTGGTAGCCTACACCTTAAAGAAATACAAAAAATTGTTCTCAGAAATACTACTCACACCTTACAAAGGACTTTATCTATGTATAATGTCTGTGAGATTAGGTTATTTGATTTGTATTTATTTTTCAAAAGAAATATTCCGTGAAAAATATCAGCGTACCATTTCTGGCGTTAGGTCTCCGGTTTGGACCCGGAAGGAAATAAGTATATAACAGAAATAATGACAATAAAAAACTGATATAAACACCACCCAAACCCGGTTACGGAGATAAGCCCCTTTTCTGCAATTTTATGGGACTAAAAATACACACAGATATAAAACAATTTCTTAATCTTGAACAGACATCGTTCAAAGACCAAAAATAAAAAAAAATATTTACATTTCATTCCTTTTTTTTGGTAGTCTCTGCAGATCGGAATATATCTTTGGAGATCTTCAAAAAAAACTATCAAAATGTAAAGATATTGAAATGGAAATCACATGACAAGACTTAATTTAGAAGCAAAACAATACTGCCTCAGTAAAAGTATGCAAACATTTTGAATACAACAAAATATGTGGTAGTTAATTAATAAAATAATAATAATAATAATAATAATAATAATAATATAGGACCTTATACAATTCTATGGGACTCCATTATACACACTGACAGAACAATCAAAGCCAACCGGCCAGATATTGTTATTAAAGACCACAAACAAAAAAAATTGCCTCCTTTTGATATGGTAGTTTTAATGACTTTTTTTGTATCTTTGAAGATATTCAAAAAAATGTTTTTGTCATACAAAGACCTTTCAAATAGAAATCTAAAAAATGTGGCATATGGCAACATCAACAATCCCTATCGTAGTTGGAGCCCTAGTGGTTGGAAAAAATCTTCTCAGACTAATTGAAATGATTCCTGGAAATCCATTTCAAAATCAGATACAAAAATTCTTAATTCTGATAAGTACATTTCTTTACTTTACGATAGGGCTTTATCTATGTAATTTTTTTTTTTTTTTTGTCAGTGGAAAGTTCAAAAATCATGATGCCATTTCTAACCTTTATCTCTCTGGGCGACTTCCCTGAAAGAAAAATAAACCCCAGAAATCAAAAATAATAATAATAATAATAAATGTATGAACATCATTCATACAGGGTTATATAGATAGGACCTATAATAATTTTATGGGATTTTAAAATGTAACTGTGGCAGAACAATGAAAACAATCGCCAAGGTATTACTTTTGCTAAGACCATTTTAAAACAGAATGTGCTTTATTGTTGACATGACAGTCCCTGTAGATTCTAAATGTATCTTTAAAGATCTTCAAAAAAACTATCAAAATAAAGGATCTTGAAATTATTTTTTTAAAAATTTGTGGCACATGAGGACATCAATAATTCCACTTGTAGTTGGAACTATTTTCTTACTGACAACCATACATTCTATCTACTTGTAATCGATAATTAGTCCTTTCATCCCACTTTTCCTTGCTACCTTATCTAGGAGTTCCTGCAGTTATTTTTCTGTGTCTACCATCAACACAATATCCCCTGGGTATTTTACTAATATTAAATCATGGTAGGATTTCTACTTCTCTTACAAATGATATAATCCAATTGCTAATGATTTGTACGTTGCATGAATACTATTTTTTTAAAAATGGTAAAGAAACATGTCTGAATTTGCGTTGTTTTATATCTAATCATTTTTTTTTTTAATTTCCAAACACTAAATATTAATTTTAAACATTTTCCGAATGCTGTTCGTTTTAAGAAATTTATTGATCGGACAATTTCATCCACCCCTGGGGATTTTCTCTATTGACTATCACTAAAAATTAACATATTTTTACGGAAGAATTTGTTGTTTATTTATCTTAACTTTGTTGAGTTTTTTTATATCGTAGGTTGATGTAAATACAGCACGAATACTCATGTAGTTCCCAGGATCTGGATATAAACGAATTGTTTTAAATTTAAAACAATACACACACACACACACATACACATATATATATATATATATATATGAATATATATATATATATATATATATATATATATATATATATATATTTTGTGATATATATATATATATATATATATATATATATATATATATTAGAGAGAGAGAGAGAGATTTTCAAAAATAGATAGATAGATAGATTTTGAGATAGATAATGAGAAAGTCAAAAATATTCCGGGAATGAAACGTCTAAAGATAAAAACAGTGTTTCTTTGGGGAAATAAGCTAATTAACATTTGCCTAAACAAAGATGAAATAATATTAATACTAAAAAGTTTTGGTAGACAAACCAACATAGTTTTTATTGTTTTACGTTCGGACAGAAACTGCGGATAAAAATATGTTAACAGTTTACAAGAGATAAGAGTTTTTCTTTTTTCCTAACGAATTTAAAAATAAAGGAAACTTTCTAACACCCCCCCGTACCAAACACATCCCGTCTATCTATCCCTAAAGAGTGTTTAAATGTTCAAGGCATGTGTTGAAACTTGACTAATGCATGGAATAATAATGCAACACAAAATGTACTTAGAACAAAATGTATTGAAACAAGAAAGTGTACACAATATTTACATATAGTCTTTTGTATATTCCTGGTAAGACCGTTCCTGGAGAATGTGTTGACTGAATCGCAGTCGGGCAGAGTCTCTGGTTGAATCTCTTGATTCCTCCTCTCTTCCCGGTACCAACCATATTTATATGGTCGGTACTCCACTATGCAAATTAGGTGGATCCTACCACAACAGAATGACAATTTCAAAAGGCCGGAAGGTATTCAGGACCTCGTCGGAGTATTTATGTGATTATACTGGACATGAAGTAGGTGGCCGATTTTCTATTTTTGTTATGTAATAAACTGATCCCCCTAAAAATGACGGTATGTAACAATACTGGACTAACCATGAAGCCCGCCAAAAACAACAAAATTTGATGGTTAATTATGTCTCCAAATTTTGGGAAGTGGGCCTGAACTTTTCAGCACCTCCTCATATGTGTGACGTGCAGCGCTGACACTAATATATATATATATATATATATATATATGTGTGTGTGTGTGTTAAAAATATAGTTTTAAGGCATGCTATATTTATGGGATAGAGCGTATGTAAATATAAAAGTGGACATAGGGTATTAGCAAGTAAGTGAATGTAAGAGATTCGACTAGAATTCGAACTCGGCTCTACTGATACCTTAACCCAAGCCGCTATCCTCAACAAACCGTAAATTCTACTATATATATATATATATTGAAGTCATAATATATATATATATATATATATATATATATATATATATATATATATATATATACAAATTTCAGGTTAATTTTCCAATTTATTCAAAAAATGATCTTCGCCCTCTCTAACCTTCTAATTTTCTGTCCTAAACTAACAAGGTGCTTCGTAGGTTTCATGTACGATTTTCACTGCTTGTTGGACTGTCATAACTGAAACTCCTCTATTATGTGCCAAACGCATTATCGACTGAATTGGATCTTTTCTAATTGATCTCTTTATCTCTAAGTTGAAAATAATGATCCTTCTTTCCTTTGTGATCTCCTTTATCCCGTTTTCCTCTCTACTGTTCCCTCTTTTTTAAACTTATTCACCGTTCGCTTGAAAGTTCTTGAATGGACTTTGAAGATAGAAGCCTGATAATGAGTTTTGGCACCATTACTTCATTGCTATATTCACAACGTTTCGGTCCTTGTATGCTCCGGCCTTCATCAGGTAATTGGAATTTTCATTTAATATCAGTTTATATCTCTGGAATGAGGTATTATGATTACTTGCATTATTTACATTATTCGGACTGTTATCCTCATTTTCATTGCTATATTCACAACGTTTTGGCAGTTGTACGCTCCGGCCTTCTTCAGGTGATTGGAATTATTCTTCAATATCTGTCTATATCACTTGGATGAGGTATTATGATTACTGGCATTATTTACATTATTCGGGCTGTTATCCTTATCTTAATTGACAAATTCACAACGTTTCGGGCCTTGTACGATCCGGCCTTCTTCAGGTGATTGGAATGTTTCTTCAATATCTATCTATATCTCTGGGATGAGGCATTATGAGTACTTGCATTATTTACATTATTCTGACTGTTATCCTCATCTTCATTGATATATTCACAACGTTTCGCCCGTTATACGCTTCACCCTTTTTCAGGTGAGTGGAATTTCGAACCGAAACCTTTATTTTGCCCACCGGGGTAGATTATTCTAGTTTCACGTTCCATGCCTCTTTTGGATCTCTTAGCTATTTCCTGTTTCAATTCCCCAAGTTTTGGTGCTCTACTGCTCTGGCTGGGTATTGAACTAAGAACTCTTTGAGTCTAGCCAGTGGATCTAACCAACGTATTTATCTACTGGGCCATAAAGCTGATCATGTAGCAGAATCTACACCGGTTTAAGTAGCCTGAAGCTGAAAAAAGATTATGGAAAACTATTGCTCCAGTTAAAGATCTGAGATGATAAAGTCATGGAACTTTGTCCTTTCTTTCTTAGTATAAGGTGCCTTGATTAGCTGAACATTAACTTTGTTAAACTAGAACCATGGTTAAAGTTTCTGCTGAAACAAAAAATGAAGGTTTTGATTTTGAAGGAGGGGATGATTCAAGTAATGACAGCCAGCCGGCTAAGAAATTTTAGAAACAGTGTTTGAGTCATCCAAAAAATGTTCGCGACTACTTGAAGTGTTTTAAGTGCAGAGAAAATGATGAAAGTTAGATCAGAGAGATGAAAGATTGTGAAACTTTTCGTATGCAATCCAAAATTAAGAGCCAGACAAGTGAGGGTTGAATGAAGACTTAACAGTGAGATTTCAGTTCATACATTTCGCAAATTACTGCGACAAACAACTTAAAAGGAAGTATAACAGTAGAACCCCCTACAGAAAATCGTTAACTTAAATCATTTAAATAGAAGTTTCAAGTGGTCAAAAGAATATAAACATAGGCTCCTGGAAAATAGCAAGAGATTTTTTATGATGAAGTCAAAAGAGATTTATATTCTAAAGTAAAATAATATGTAAGATGATAGAAAAACAGTTACAAGTTAAGCTCCAAAGATGGTAAAATTTGGTGATATACATGTAATGGCGTGGATAACATCAAAAATGGTTCTAGACGAAATAGCTAAAAATTGACAGACACTTGAACAGAGAAAACTATATTTGCTTACTACGGTCTAATCTTATGCCAGAACCACGAAGATGGAGAAATCTTTCAACCTGACGATACTTCTTGCCACACATCATGTGTCTAAAATGGTTTCTTGTGGATGTACAGCTTTTTGGAGACCGGCCAGTAAAAGGCCCTGATCTCAATATGACTGAACTATTGTAGCGGAAAAGAAAACCACGCAAAAACACCAAGAACTTTGGGATTACTGCCAAGAAGAGTGGGCAAACATTCTGTTATATTCCGTGCTAAGGAAATAAATACTTAACACCAGGTGGATAATAAAAGAATGGTTTATTGTACGCAACCAGTACCATATGAAATACGCACAGTTACACACACAGGTCAATCTAGTAGTAAGTGCCACTAATTGGAAGTTCGGACATGCTTGCGTCGTCTCGTTCACACTCTCTTTCCTACCTCATCTCTCGTAGACAGTTGACTTTGTAGGTACTTACTACCTATAGTGTAATCATTCATGGAGGAGCCAGGTCATTCTATTACATCACATTCCGACTGAGAAAAATAATGGTTACGATAGCCTTTGCCTCCAGCACATTAACGGTTGATGTAAGGCTGGCTGTTCAGTTGCCTACTGGATTTTTTTCTGGAGGTATAAAACCTCTCCATTGCAGAAAGAATCTATTTAGTGGTGAGGGCGGTTTGTTTGATACCGACTTTAATACTGAATCATGAATGTTCTCATCTGCGGGGTAACAATTTTAGCTGAGAATTTTTGAGTTAACGATATGAGGATGAGGTCTTGGAGGTTCGACTGATACGCTATTGCATTGTTATATCCCATGTTAAGGGAATAAACACATAACACCAGGTGGATACTAGAAGAAAGGTTTATTGTACACAACAAGTACAATATGAAATACGATAGTTATACGCACAGGTCAATCTAGTAGTAAGGGCTACAAATTGGAAGATCGGACGTGCTTGTGTCGTCTCTCTCTCTCTCTCTCTCTCTCTCACTCACTCTTCTCACGTCTCCACGTCAGACCCACTATTCCTATAGGTACCACTACCTATAGTGTAATCATTCATGGAGGCGCCAGGTCATTCCATTCCATTACATTCCGACTGAGAAAATCTGGAACATGTACCATTCAATGTCACATCGAAGTGAGGCAATTATTCGAGCTAAAAGCAGTAACTCTAGTTGTTAACCCCATACTTTGATATTTTTTTTATTTTCTGTAACAATCATTAAAAGATCACTTTTTTCAAAAAAGAAAATCCTTATCTAAGTTATGAAAAGAGTTGAACAGTGAATTTTTCGTTGGGGACCCAATATTTTTGCATGGACCTTTTGTCAGCATCACTGTAATTAAGATACTCTATCATCCATCAAACAGTATTAACGAAATTACAATAACTTCCTTTCTCGTCTCGTTAAATAGGAATTCTTTTCCGCTGTCAACCCTTTGTGCCCAGCATTCCTGAACAAGATTAACCCTTCTGCTTGAGGTCATGAGTCAAAATTCGCAAATAATTGGTATGCAATGTTTCACGGTAGATATAAAAATAGTTAAAAGTGTTTATCCACCGTTCAACCGGTGGCTGGGCATTAAGTTATATTTATTTATATACAGTATTTACATTAGTCGGACTATTGTCCTCATCTTTGTCGCCATATTTGTCACAACGTTTCGGCCGTTGTACGCTCCGGCCTTCTTCAGGTGGTTGGAATTTCGAACTGAACCCTTTATTTCGATCACTGGGGTAGACTGTTCTAGTTCCACATGCCATGTTTGATGGATGTCAGTTATCAGTTATCTCCTGCTAATTTTCCCTCTGAAAGTTCTCCACTGTCTTAACCAGGAATTGAACTCACCTTCTTTGGTCCATCAAACATGACAAATATGGCGACAAAGATGAGGACAATAGTCCGACTAATGTAAATACTGTACATATTTATTTATACTTTCTGTTTTTTGATCCCAATTTAGACGTTCACTGTTTACCCACAGCTGGGTCACTAACCGGTGCTACCATCCCGGGTCATGGGGAGCTGGGAACAACAGCAATTAAGATATGTTTCCACGCTCTTCAAAACCTCCTGATCAAGGGTCTTCCTGCCGGATGTAGTTTATCGTCATACCCAGAACGGTAACCAGTTGGAAGCTATGAAAGACATCCGTAAGATTTGACCCGTCTTAGGTTAACGCTTTGACCCCTGCGTTCTTGAACAATTTCAACCCTTCTGCCTGAGCCCCTGAGTCAAAATTCGCAAATAATCGCTATGTAATGTTTCGAGGTAGATATAAAAATACTTACAAGTGTTTATCCACCGTTCAGCCGGTAGCTGGGCATTAAGTCATTTTTCTCTATCACCGGTAAAGCGGTGGTCAAGGCTCAAAGTGTTAAAACACTTTCAAGGAATTTAAATTGTTGTACTCGTTTGACTGTGGTATCCCTTATTTGTAATTTGCATTTTGGTCAACTGTCTTTTTTATTCATAATTCTTTGATCTTCTTTCTGTTGCTTTGGTTTGTTTCGTTTTACGGCATATCAACCTCAATGTGTTATTTAATGCTGACAAGATTTTTATTGCTGGTAATATTTTCTATCTATCTATCTATCTATCTATCTATCTATCTATTGGGACTCAAATTTTTTTTTTTTTTTTTTTTTTAAGGCATATGAACCTCAATGGGTTATTTAATGCCAGGATGATTTTTTATTGCAGTTTATATCTATCTATCTATCTATCTATCTATCTATCTATCTATCTATCTATCTCAGTATATATTGGTTTTTTCTTTGTTTTTTGTTTTTTAAGGCATATCAACATCAATGGGTTATTTAATGCCGACAAGATTTTTATTGCTGGTAATATCTATCTATCTATCTATCTATCTATCTATCTATCTATCTATCTATAAATTGGTTTTGTTTTTTTGTTTTTTTAAGGCATATGAACCTCAATGGGTTATTTAATGCCGGGATGATTTTTATTGCAGTTTATATCTATCTATCTATCTATCTATCTATCTATCTATCTATCTATCTATCTATCTCAGTATATATTGGTTTGGTTTGTTTTGTTTTAAGGCATATCAACATCAATGGGTTATTTAATGCCGACAAGATTTTTATTGCTGGTTATATCTATCTATCTATCTATCTATCTATCTATCTCACAGATATTCATTATCTATCTATCTATCTATCTATCTATCTATCTATTAGTTTGGTTTGCTTTAGTTTGGTTTGTTTTATAGCATATCAATCTCAATGGGTTATTTAATGCCGACAAGATTTTCATTCCTGGTTATATTTTTTAATATAGAGTTAGCAATTGGGTACCTCGACATGGGGTGATGGTTTGCAGACTTTTCCCACTAGAACAATTTCAAGTCAGGTCGATCCTCACTGGGTATTCCATAATTTATGCCTTGTGCTAATACTAAGCTACGCTTGAAAATTCACTATATTTGTGGCGTTTTTTCCCTCAAAAATGTATTGCTAGTAATAATTTTTCCTTCAAAATAATATTGCTGTTAGTAAAACCTACGTTTACACTTTCATAGTGTTTTAACCCCAGTTTAGGAATTAACTATTTGCCCATATTTGGGATCCTAACAGGTGCTACTACCTCGGGTAATGGTGGACCTGGGAACATCAGCAATTAAGAGGTGGATTCACGCTCCTCAGAATCTCCCGATCAGCTGCCGTTTGTTCTGAGTTTTCATTTACGCGGGATTTTCTTTTCCTCACTGCAGCCTTGACTCTTTTGATTGCAATCTGGTCTCCTGTTGGCGGAGATTTCTTTTTGCGAGGCATACTGCTGCCGTATGCGATAGGCAGCAATAAACTACAGAAGAACTCAAAATGATTCGCTGCATTTAAGTATTGCATTACTATTTAAGCTTTTAAAAGTTCAACGATAATTATTCTGCCGCCATTTAATTTAAAGACAATTTGATGTACGTAGGTCCTAACTTTCCTTATAAAAAATTATTTTTACTTCATGGGTGACTTTCGCTGGATTTCACAATTAATTTCGATTATTCCCAAATTTATTTCCAAGTTATAAAAATTGTTATCGTACAAAAAAATAAAAAATAAAATAAAAAAATAAATCCGATCCCGAATGTTTTTACTTTGCTCACAGAATCGGCCTGGTTCCAAAATGGTATGATATATTGGGCTATGGCCTCTAGGAGTAAAGTTGATAAAGTGTGACACACTGACATACGCATTAATTATATAGTAGCAGTAGGATGTACCAGTAAGAGATAGATCAAGTATTGACCATCATAAAGACTGAAAAATAAAATTGACAAAGATTATTGTTTAAGGTTGACGGACACGCATGTCTTAATTAGTTTTTCTTTTACGAATTGGTCAAACCCCAACTCAAACAAAAACATTGTTTTCAATCGTTATGAGTCTACCGATTGAATAGAATTTTATTATAAACAATTGTCTTGTAAATGGAATTTTTTAAAGCATTCTGAATGTAAAAATAAAAAAAAAAAATATGCAAGACAATAAAAACACTACCTGCCAAAAAAAGTGAAGTTTTGTTGAAATTGGTTTGAAAAATTTAGGAAATCCGATCCCATACACACACACACACACACACAAAAAAACCTGGGTTTTTATAATAAGTATAACTCGATATGAGTTTTCCCCTTTCATTCACAAATGCCTCTTAATCGTGTTTTTTCAAATTGATTTCGTGCAAAAATTTTTGTTTTTCAAATTTTTTAAGCTGTCAGAACCAACGCAAGGTAATTTTACGTAGTCCTGGGAAGTTTTGTTGAAATCAGGTTGAAAAATGTAGGAAATCCGATCCAATATATAAACGAACAGAACACACACACACACACACACAACCTGGGTTTTATAATAAATATGATATTGTATTTTTTCTTGAATAGGGGAGAAGGAGTAAAAGTGGCGGGAGGAAAAAGAGGTACAGAGACTAAGCTGAATTGATACTCATATTAGAGTAAGTGCTCCATTTATTTATAAAACAATATGTTTATTTCTTAGCTGAAAAGCCACCCTATCAGACAGCATTTAAGCTAGCTCCATTTAGGGCTCTTGATTTGGCCATCAAAAGGTAGGAGGAGTAAACATGATAAGCAATAATAAACTAAAAAGTACTCAAAATTTATTAGGGACATTTACATATTGCATTAATGTTTAACTTATTTTTTTAAAAAATTTCAATGATAATTCTGCTGGTGCCAAAAATTTAACAAAAATTTGGTATGTCCTTACTTTACATACAAACAATTATTTCTATTTCAAATTTTTTTTCTGGATTTTTCAATTAATTTCCATTATTCCCAAATTTATTTCCAAGTTATAAAAATTGTTATTGTAAAAAAAAAATGTTGCAAAAAAAAAAAAAACACATAAAAAAAAGAAAAGCCGAAAACACACACACACATAATTGCAGTAATGAAAACTTGGGAATCAAAAATTTCAGGATTGCAGGTCCAGATCCGGCCTAGAATGTTTTTACTTTGCTCACAGAGTCGGCCTGATTCCAAAATGGTATGATATGTAGGTCTATGGCCTCTAGGAGTAAAGTTGAGAAAGTGTGACACACTGACAGACATTCGTATTTATTTATATATAAGAAGATTTGTTTTTATCAGTGGGATTTTTATCACTAGTGTCTGTGGAGCTTGAGGATTGAAAAATAAGATGTTGCGTTTTTGGTGGTGCCGTCTAACAGAAGATTTTCGCTGGTGGACCAGTGATTCTTCATGACGTTCTTTCAGCATCACTATGCTTAAGATGATGGATCATCCATTCTTCAACAACGCATTAACTTGTTTTCTGGCCATCAAAGATCAGGAAATGTTCTGAGAAAAGATTTGAGGGTACAACCTTGTGCAAATTTATTGAAAGAACCTCCTTATTTACTTTTGTTTCACGATATGGTCAGTTTTAGACCCACTGGATTGACAAGGTGTAATCGATTTCTAATTTTCCTAAAAAATATATGTATATATATTAGGTCATTTGCAGTGGTGAATCTATTATCGGGGTGTAAGATGAAATACATTTGGCTTGAAAAGTATTGCGTCATCCGTGATTGCATCAGATTTTCAGTACGCCCAGACACTATTGTCTCGACTGTCGATTAGTTTTCCTACTGCGATGGACGTTACTCCAAGGAAGCCTCCGAAAATTGTAACGCTGCACAAACACAATGGCAAGCCTTACCAGTGAGTAAATCAAAGTACTATCGGATGGACTCTGATTCATATCCAATCTGTGGTCAATTTGCAAGGAAAGATGTGGAATGAACATACAAAGCATTAAGATATGCACTGGGTCATGTTACATTGGAAAAATACGAAAAAAATAAATAATAACGGAATTATTCGCTTTGTTTGAATTAATTTGCACAAGAGTATAAAATTAACAAAAGCGATTATTTTATCAAGGTAACTTAAAAGTTTTCCAGTGTAGAGTCATACACGGCACATAGACATTTTTTTTTTTTTTTTAGCATTTCACCCCAAGCAAGGCGGGAAGCCACTATGACGCAAGGGGTTACAGAAAATAGGAAGATCAGATAGGAGTGATAGAAGAAAGGATGAGGGTAGTAGATAGATTAAGGCAACTGGAGATGTCGATTGACATTACACTTGAATAGCTGGAGATTATAACTCTCAGGGAAACAGGAGAAGGGAAGAGAGTTCCACAGGCGAGAGGTGCGAGACATGAAGCTATTAGAGTAGAAGAGACGGCTACATTTAGGAGTTTCGACAGTGAAGGGGTGAGAGCGGGATGCCAGCCTCGTAGGGCGCTTGAACTCATGAAGTTTGGGAACCATAATGCAGCTCCTATCAGCAATTTCCATGAAAGTATTTGTAGAACAGACAGAGGGAGGCGACATTTGATTGATTGATTGTTTTTTACGGCTTATCAACCTTTTACTGGTTATTTAAAGCCAGATAATACTTTTAGATGTAAGAATTCTTTGGAGATATTAATTTAGTCATACAAGTTTTACTAATTAACCCACAGCTGGGGAGAGAAGAGGTGGATTTATACATCTCTCTAGGGTATTTGCACGTATTTGAATATAACGTACCCCACTGAAATTGGGTATCATCTCTCCTATTTCGAATTTTGAGCGGTTATTCATTACACCACTCGCACAGCCAAGCGTACGACAACTGATATTCCAACAGGACACTCATCTATTTATTGGCCAGGCATGGCGTTGCTTAAATTATGTGATCGTACAAGAACCGTTGTTGCACATAGAAAAAAAGATTGCAGATGTTTTGGTGATTGATTCGTATTATTATTTAACCCATAGAAAATTATATGAAGAATGCAATATGATTTCAATCCTTTATCAAGAGTATTTACGCGCGTAAGGTAAATAACGAACCCGATTGGAATTGGTAATCGAATCCCTTATTTCCAATTCCGTGCTGTTAGATATTGCATCATCCGTATATACAAGTTGACAGCACTTGGTATTCCCAAACAGTCATCCATCTAGATACTGACCAGGCTTGACGTTGCTTAACTTCAGTGATCGTACGGGAACTGGGGTTACAATGTGATATGGCCGTAAACTAAGATTAGAAAGGGAAGGCAATAAATGCACAACTCTTTCTTCTTCTTCTTGGAATTTCTTTATATATATATATATATATATATATATATATATATATATATATATATATATATATATATATTGATGGATTGATGTGATTTCTGACCCTATTCCAGTTAATTTGCGATCGTCAGACAAACTGATTATTTTTTTTAAATTTTGGATTTATTTATGTATTTATTACATGCAATCTACATAAATCCAATTTTTTTTTTTCAATTAATTTGTCTGACGATCGCAAAAATGTGAATATTCAGGGTCAAAAATCAATATCAAATTTTTCTAAATATGTTAGGTTTTGATATTGAGCCTTTCTTAATAAGTATTTTGGTATATGATATATATATGAATTATATAAATATAATATATTCATTCCATATAATATAATATTTAAATATATATATATATATATATATATATATATATATATATATATATATATATATTGTGTCACACACACTTTTGATTTACACACAAGAACATATATATATATATATATATATATATATATATTTTCTAATATACAAAGGTTATACACACACACCGCATATATATATATATATATATATATATATATATATATTTATATAACGCACATCTTTAACAAATTGAGCAATCAATGGCTGCACACAAACCCAACACTCAAATAAATACGTTAGAAATTCCATATTCTGCCAGGCACCGATACCTTAAGGGTAATATTATATTTTTATATATCCGATGCCAAATCGGTCGAATTTTTTTATAGAATCGGATGTCTAGTCATGCTGATGAGCTGCGATAAAGCGAAACAGGTTGTAAAAGGATGACTATATATATAATATTTTTTATATAATTTATATATATATATATATTTTGTTATATATATATATATTTTAATATAAAAAGTATATATACATATATATATATATATATATATATATATATATATATATATATATATATATATATATATATATATATAAAATAATATTATAATTCTGGCAGTATGCCAGTGAAAATATGTAACAGTGAATAAACAGACCAAGAATTTCGGTCGCTTTCTTTTCTGAAAAAAACAAGATTAAAAAATAAAGAATTTGCATTACTTGTTTTTATATATTACTTGCTCCTGCAACCCGCCAACACAAGCACATTTCTTTCGCCCTCTACGGCATCTGCCACAGTAAATTCAAATTCAAATTATCTGGTTTGTGCCTTTTCTTTTTTTAAGCCGGAGATGGAAACTGATCTTTCCCCCAGTCTTATCCTTACTTGAAATGATCATTAAACAAAACACAAAAGTCACGCAAAAATCTTTTGAATCACACGCACACACACACACACACATATATATATATATATATATATATATATATATATATATATGAGAAAGTAGCAGAAGTCAAATCGAGTCGAACATAAGTAAATATTACATTTCAATTCCTTCTTTTTATTTTCTTCTTTCTCTCTTGTTATCTACCTTACTATATATATCAACATTACGTTAATCTTCTCACTAAGGAGTTCTTTTAGAAAAGGTGGAGGAATCTAGCCTCTTGCTGATGGGTGATATTTCTTTGGCAACAGTTGCTCGTCCGATGGTAACTACGAAAGCCCAGAACGATACCATCGTCTAATCTCACACTGATAAACTGTGGAATAATACAACATCTTCTATTTCCATGAATAAACGTTTGGTTCTATTTTTTAAAACTCTATAAGGCACAGAATGTGAAGGATGCGTTGGGATTTATTATTGCCAGAAATGGAATTGGCAGAACGGGTTCAAATTTCAGTTAAGGCTGGTGTCTTTATATTGAGTTGTTGCCATTAAGAAAAGCATAAACGATTCCCTTCTTTACAAACGAGACACGTTGTGTAACAACAAAATTGTCCAAATCATGTAACCGTATAATTATCATCCAACAAAATGTTTAATATCTAAAAAAAAACAAAAAACTAATTGAGTTTCTTTTTTCCAGGTTTTCGGATAAGACGTTTAGCCATTCTTAACCACATTTGTCATAAGAATCACTGAAAACCCCTTCGAGTTCTTTAGCTAGAAATAGAACAGAATAAAACCGTTTTGTATCAGTCTCACTATGTCTTCTCAGCTGAGCAATAGTGAGAGGAAAAAGATCATTCATGCCTTCAGTAATGGTACCAACATTCATACTCTGGCTTCCATCTTCAAAGTCCATTCAAGAATCATCTTAAAAAGAGGGATCAGTAAATTGGATCTGTAGGTCAGAACAGCAAGAGGGATCATCATTTCAAGTTAAAGATAAATACATTCTTATTGTTCAAAGTAGAGTTCAATAATGTTATAAAAGCCTCGGAGATTTGCAGTAAGATATTTTTAATCATTTCTTATATTCAACGGTTTAAATGTCAATCGGACAATTTTGCTGTTACACACGGTATATGTGTTTACAATATATATATATATATATATATATATATATATATATATATTTATATATATATATGACGTCGTTTACTGGTCGCAGCGCCAACTGTGACGTCATATCCTGCTTCTGGTCCCATCCACAGCACCAACTGTGACGTCCTCGCCGCGGCGCCAGCTGTTCGCTCCTCGCTGCTCCGTTCGGGTGTCGCCGCTCCAAACGTGACGTCCGCCTGTCGCGTCAGTCGTGTTGTCTCGTCCTGTGACGACCAACTGGCTTGGTATCGGTCGCGGCACCCAAATGTGACGTTCTAACCTTTTGGTGATTCGGGTGGGAATCTGGTTAGATTTGATATCAGCCTCGTCGTTCCCAACTCGCTTCCAACGCCTGGTTACCAAAGTAACTGCATTGATCTCCAGTCTGCCTACCCACGTTGTGAATTGATCTTAGGCAGACGAGATCAATCAGTCGTTGGGGCCGTAATGCAAATCAGAGTTCAACGGGGGTGACACCACACAAATATGCATAAAAGAAAATAAAATGAAAACTCAAAAGTTCAAGGTATCAAAGAAAAAGATAACAAACTTTATGTCTAGTTGTTCGATACATAGGACTGCGTCTATCTCCCGACCCGTTCTATGGATTGTGACACGTTGTTTTCCGTTAGGCGAGTTTTAACGCTTCAAGTTGTTTGCTCTTTAAGAAATTGGTTTTTCGGTGTGTCTTCGGACGAAAGTCGAAAAAAAAAACTATTTTGGTGGTCTGGATCTAAGTCGCTCTTCAAAATAATTGTTCTTGGATTGAAGAGGAGTCCGGAATTTGCGTGAATCTTTCAAGTCAGCTATCTGCGAGGCGGAACCAATTTCCACTGCGAGCTTCGAACTCTCTCCCAACTCAACTCTGCTCGAACTGAACTGAAACTCTTTCTGCTCGCTGCGGCTTCCTTATATGGACGCCGACCAAAACCGGGGTGGGTTTGTCGGCGTCGGGGTTCCTCGATAATTCTAAATACATATCCACCTCTTTTATTTCTGGTTAGGAATTTTCCACTCTTTTCCATTTTTGGGAGCCTTTTCTTACTCCCACCTTCTCACCATACTTCAGAGGGGCGTGAACTGCCCTCCCCACTTCTTCGTAGCAGCTTCTCATACCTATCCTCTGGATGGGCGGCGACAGCCTCCTTCGTGCGTCACGTGATCACCACTCGACCAATGATGTCTTAGTCGGGCGTGGACGAATCCGCGGCTTTGTTTCAGGAAAAAAAAATATCTTGCTTAACTAAAAAAAAAAATTATCTTTTCTTTTCCTCTTAATCGCAGTTATCATTTTCTCTAGCCGCAAACAGGACAATAAGTACGACGGTGGTCATAACTCTTGTTCTACACCTGGGCTTCGTCAGTCATCTTATCGCTAATTATCAGAATGGGTGGTCTTTTTAACACGGCCAAACGTCGCCCCGAAAAGAAACATTTCTAAGTTCCCATTCATTTCCTTCGGTACATTTTCTGATAACATAATTTTATTATCGCAGGCTAAAGATGTTCCGTCGAAAAAAGAAATCGGTCAGTGGACACATCGTGTGCGGCTTTTACACAATTAATTTTTCATATCTATCCAAAGCCCTTTAGTCCACCTGTTTTTCGTCACTTATCGAAATAACATTTTCATTTGATTTTTTTTTGGCCATTTTTTTTTACGTCCCTTTGAAACACACCGTCGATTCCTTTATCCACTCAGAATTTCCCTGTCATTGTAATGACACTCTTTCCATTTTTGTTACTTATCAAAATATCCTTTATCCATTGTCTCTTAGCCGTGGTGTTCTGCTTATCATCCACGCTTTCGGTCTTAGCCTCTCCTTTGCTTTTTTTTTCTTTCTTTTCTTTTTCTGCCTCGGTAAATGGTGCCATATATATATATATATATATATATATATATATATATATATATATATATATTATTATTAAAAAAATAAAAAAAAAAAAAAATAAAAGGTATATTTTTCAAAGTTTGAATAAAAAATATTTTCAATAAGACTGCCGATAAATATTAATAAGTCTATCATACACACACGTTAATTATTGTAGTTTTTAAGTTTTAGCCAGACACACACACGGACATATTGGAATATTTGAATAAATGTATATCAAACGTTTTGGCAAATAATTGTATTTAATATTCCTCTTTAAATTTACTTTGTCGTCTTAGTATTTTTTAAGTTACGTTTTTATTTACTGTAGATGTGAAAAAAATTCAAGAGAATAAATTTTTTTTAAAAATACATAATTGGATAACTCTTCGAAAGTATCCACAAAATTAAAAAGTAAAAAACAAACGGTAATCCTAATCGGGAATAAGAATTATTACCGTTCGTTTTTACTTTTTAATTCTGAGATGATAATCTTTTTAACAAATAGCTGGCTTGGATGATAAGGAGTTTATATATATATATTTATTTTGTCATTAATTACAGATAGCTGCCCTTTATACAAATACAGATGGCTGAAAAATATCAATAAATTGTACATAATAAACCATTATTCAGAGATCTTCCGAGCAACGCCGGGTATCCCCGCTAGTAATACATAGTAGCATCCGTAATATCTTGAATCCCGCCTATCTGGAAAGTCTCATATCCGGAATCCCGCTTATCTGGACATGATTTTGATGTATATATTTGAAATATTTCGGTGATATGCAACTGATTTGAAATTTTTTTTTTTCAGGAAATTTACTTTGTATAATTGCTTATGCTTATTTCACCCTAATGGCTTGTATTGGAGCAAAATATGATGGGAATAAGAGGAAAGGGTGAAAACGAGACACATCTGCAACAAGGTAGCGACAAGATGCATGACTGTGATGAAACCTGGACTGAAATTGAAAAAATCTATTGAAAAGGTTGTCAGTTTTATGGAAAGAAAGACAGCATTTAACTACGACGATTGCAATAACACGCTGAGTTAAAAATGTCAAGAAGAAATGCAAAACGAAATGCGGAAAAAGTTGAGAATAACATTAGAAGAAAAGAATCATCATGCAACAGCGATTAAAAAATCCTCGTTACATTATTTGTTTTGCATACGTGGCATACTTAATTTAAGGAATTTAAATTAACATAATTTATTTCTTTTTCCTTAAAATCAATTCCGTTATATTTCACTCACCATTAGCTTATTTTGTTTACTATAAAACATTGAAAATAAATGTTAAACTTGATTTCAGTTATTTTATTTTAATCTAAATATAAACCGTCATAAGTTAGTGGATAAAGACGTTGGTTAGATTCAGTGACTAGATCCCAAGAGTTGTGAGTTCAATACCCGCCACATCAGTGATGAACGAAAACATGGAGAGCTGAGTTAAAGGGAGATAACTGGGACATCCGGAAGTGGCATGACACGTGGAAGTAGAACAATCTATAGCGGGGGAAGAAATAAACAGTTCAGTTAAAAATTGCAGCCACCTAAAGAAAGCCGGTGTGTGAAATGGCCAAAAGGTTGTGAATATGGCAGTGAAGATGAGGATAACAGTACGAAAATTAAGTCAAGTAATTTCACGTGTAGAACTATTGAAATATTAACGTAATTTTGAGCTGACAATATGAATACAATAATGTTTTCTAAAGACTTCTAGTTACTAAGGACATTTTGTTTGTTGTTAATAGTTACTTTGTTTTCAATAAATTCATTTCGTTTTTGCCTTGAAAAAGTTCAGATTGGACAAAAAGCATCGGCTAATAATACAGTTTTCCTATTGTCTTTTACCTTTATACATATTGTCTTTTTCTACAGGGTAACTGTAATAAATTTCCATATACATATACATACATACATACATACATACATTCATACATACATACATATATATATATATATATATATATATATATATATATATATATATAAATATATATATATATATATATTGAATATATATTTTCCATATATATATATTTTTTACATATATTATTTATATATATATATGTGTGTGTGTGTGTGTGTGTTCGTGTGCGCTCGTTTAAAAACAATACTTCAGTTTCATTGCTGGCCAGTACTAAAAGATTATAGTCAGTTATTTTTGTAAAAAATATATTTATGGAGTAATAATAGTAAATATCCATTATAAATGTAAGCAGTGTGGACACTGAAATCAACACCGAATGGTGATATTCCGTTTCATGCACGAAGGCAATCTTCAACCTAAGCGTGTTTATGTAAACAATATTGATATCATCTGCCCGCCTGTGTACTTGGGACAACAACAAGAAACTGTGCCTAACGGCAGGATTCGAACCTTCACACCCTTACCCTTACAGGAGAAAACACTCTATATGAGCCAGTGTTTATTTTATTAATCTTTCTCAAGCACGCAGGCTGCGAGACGAAATCAATATGGTTTAAAATAAACGGGGCGTTTACTCAAATATGGGTATCCACTAAAATAATGTTTGAAGTAATACAAATAGATTGAATTAAAAAAATCATTAATTCGTTCTTTCTGTATATATATATATATATATATATATATATATATATATATATATATATATATATATGCAGAAATATAGTTTTAAATGTGTTATATTTATACGATAAAGTGCTCAATATCAGAGATAGAGCGTATGTAAATATAAATAATAAAGTGAACATTGAAAACACTCAGAGGCGACAGGCTGTTTCATGCTAGAGGCAGTCGTCGGTCTGACGATTGCGTCTAGCATGAAACAGCCTGTCACCTCTGAGTGTTGACTTCAATGTTCACTTTTATATTAATATATATGTATATGTGTGTGTCTGTGTGTGTATGTGTGTACGTGTTTGTGTGTATATTTTTTTTATAAAGATTATATATATATATATATATATATATATATATATATATATATATATATATGTATATATATATATATAATATTATATATATAAAACACACACACACACACTATATATATATATATATATATATATATATATATATATATATATATATATATATATATATATATATATATATATATATATATATATATATATATACAAACAATGGATTTTATTCTTTTAATTAATGTGTGTCTGTGTTTCTTTCATTCTTGGAGACTATATATGTTAGTCTTTTATCTTCCGGATATAATTTCCTGGGAATCGACTCATTTTTGCAGATTCTAAATGCAGTCTGTAATCTACATATGGCAATTCACAAATAAGGGACTGGAAGTGTAATGTTTTAACTCGAGAATTTTCGGTCCCGTTTTTTATTTTGTAGGCGTATAAAAATGTCTTATTTAACTTTATGCAACACAGATGTGTGCTATGGAGAAAATCGTAGAATAAACATTGGAAACATAAAAATTAACAGACCCACGCCGTTGACGAGCGTGACATAACACTGGTTTGACGAAAGATGTAAAGGAAAAAAAAACCGCACACCCTTAATTGCCTAAAGTGTGGCAAAAGTAGGTCTTGCTGAAAGCAAATACAGCATAACGTTGATAGTTTAATTTATCCCAGAGTTTGGTTGGTTAATGTCAGTGGAGTAAGTTCTTTACAAATGAAAAGATATGGGAAAAAATAATGGAAACAAAGAAAAGATTGCTGAACTGTGAGACAATATCAAACCCTTATATGACAGGGAATGCTGGACAATCTCCTCGCAGATGGAGAGAAAACTGTAGGCAAAAGAAATTTCGTTCTACAGAAGGATGCTGAGAATATCATGCATAATGGAGTCTTAAAGAAAATAGCAAGAAAAATAGGAAACTTACAGTTTCAAACAGAAAGACATGACTTCAATTTTTTGACTGAGTGACTGATTTGTTTTCTACGTCTTGTCAAACCATTACAGGTTTTGTTTTTTTAAATCCAGAAAATATCAATTTTAAATTGTAAGATTTTGTTTGGAATTCTGGGACACAAGTCTTACTAATTGTCATTTATACGGAAGTATATGCTGGTCAATCTCCTTATAGAAGAAGAGAAGACTGCAGGCAAAAGAAATGTTCTACAGAAGGATGCTGAGAATATAATGGACGAAGTAATCTTAAAGAAAATAGTAACAAAAATATAAGACATAGTCATAATCAGAAAGATATGGCTGCAATTTCTTTTAACCTCTTCAAGGCATTTTCTGTTTGGTTTCGTTTGTTTTGTTTTACGGTATATCAACCTCAATGGGTTATTTAATGCCGACAAGATTTTTATTGCTGGTTATATTTTCTATCTATCTATCTATCTATCTATCTATCTATCAGCGAATGCTCGACAGTCTTCTAAGAGGAGACCGCAGGCAACAGAAATGTCGCTCTACAGAAGGATACTGAGAATATTATGGACTGAGTGCGAAAGCAACGAAGAAGTCTTGAGAAAAAGGAGAATAAAAAAGAACACTTATACACAGAATCTGCAAGAGACAGTTGGAATTTTTCAGAGAAATAATGAATTAGGAGCGCTTTGAGAATTTGACAGCTACAGGAGATATCGAAGGCAGGAGGTACAGAGGAAGACAATCGGCTAACGACCTGAAGAGTACACGATTCGACATAGTATAGATAATGAAAAATGTGACACCGAAATCCGAACACGCATCGGAATAAAAAAAACATGCATTCCAAAAGCTAAGAAAAAATGTACTAAGAAACAGCAAATGTTCGTTAGAAATAAAGAAGCGTGTTGAACTCTTATGTGATATCAGTCCTCGTATATGGGTGTTGAATGCTGGACAATCTCCTCACAGATGAAGAGAAGACTGCAGGCCACAGAAATATCGTTCTACAGAAGGATGCTGTGAATATCATAGACGAAGGAGTCTTAAAGAAAATAGCCAGAAAAATAGGAATCTTACAGTTATAATCAGAAAGATATGACTTCAACTTCTTGATTGAGTGACTGATTTGTTTTTTACGGTTTGCAAGCAACTGTCCTTTTTAGATTGTAAAAGTTTTCCTTTTTTTTTTTTTTTTTTGGTGTGTGTCGGGGGGAGATAACAATGATTCAAGGACAGAAGTCTTACTTTTTGACATTTATATGGACGTATATACTGGAGAATCTCCTTACAGAAGAAGAGAAGAATGTAGACAACAGAAATTTCGTTCGACAGAAGGATGATGAGAATATCATGGACGAAATAGTCTTAAAAAAAATAATAACAAAAATATGAGACATAGTCATAATCAGAAAGACATGTCTTCAATTTCTTTTATCCTCCTTAAGACATTTTATGTTTGTTTTGTTTTACGGCATATCGATCTCAATGGGTTATTTAATGCCGACAAGATTTTTTATTGCTGGTTATATTTTTTATCTATCTATCTATCTATCTATCTATCTATCTATCTATCTATCTATCGATCTATCTATCGATCTATCTATCTCAGTATGTATTAATTTGATTTGCTTTGCTTTATGGCATATAAACCTCAAAGAGTTCGAATTCCAGTTGGGTTCGTTGCATTCACTTACGTGTAAATACCCTTGGGAAACCTATGAATCCATCTCGTATAGCCACCCAGCTATGGATTAAATATGGCCCTATAGCTTTGAGTTGTAACTAGTCTATCGTAGAAAGAAACTGGGACATACTGCGGGGAAATCTTCTGCCTCATCAGTCATGAATCGAAGGAGACATGATCGCCCAAATGTGTGTCATATAGGGAACTTAACTGACTGATTGTCAAGGGAGTGTGAATTACACTGACGTAGGCCTATTGTTAATTCCTGAATACGTTAACGAAAATACTTTGGCATTGTTAATGAAAGATAACAGTTCAAAATAAGTCTTCTGAAAGCTAAGTAAAGTATTAAGAAATAAGAAAATTTCGTTAAAAACAAAGAAAATCCTGCTGAACTGCTATGTACTATCAATCCTCGTATATGGCAGTGAATGCTGGATAATTTCATCAAAGATGAAGGAAAGACTGCAGGCAACAGAAATGTCGTTCTACAGAAGGATGCTGAGAATATTATGGACGAAGGAGTCTTAAAGAAAATAACAACAAAAATAGGACATTTGTTGACAATCAGAAAGTTATGGCTTCAATTTCTTGATTGATTGACTGACTTTTTTTTCTACAGTTTATCAACCTTTTTCAGGTTATTTAAAGCCAGAAAATATCCGTTTTAGATTGTAAGAATTTTTTGTGTGTGGGGAAATAATAATGATTCAATAATAGAAGTCTTACTAATTAATCCTTATATGGAAGCGAATGCTGGCCAATCTCCTAATAGAAAAAGAGGGCAAGGAATAGAAATGTCGTTCTACAGAAGGATGCTGAGAATATCATGGACGGAGCGCGCAAGCAAAGAAGCTTTCTTAAGGAAACTACCAACAAAATAGGACACTTTTACTTAATATCAAGAAGAGAAAGTTAAAATTTCTAGGTCACATGGTGAGGGAACATGGCTTGGAAAATTCGATACTCACAGGACGTATTGGAGGCTAGGGGGACTGGGAAGACAAAATCAGTAAGAAACAGCTGCAATTTTTTTGATTGATTGATGAATTCGTTTTCTACGGTTTATCAACCCTTTTCAGGTTATTTAAAGCCAGAAAATATTCTTTTTATTTGTAAGAATTTTTTTTTTAATTTTTGAAATATTAATGATTTAGTTATACAGATCCCATAGTGAATATAAGGAACTGAAATGAATTTCGATCTCGGCTCTCAAATTAACAAATCCGAGCCCTTTATCGATTACACCACCCGCACACATCGAAGCATATAACACCTGCGGTCACCCATCTTCGTACTGACCAGGCTCGACGTTGCTTAACTTTGGTGACCACACAGGAATCGGGTATTCAACGTTATATGGTTGGAAACGTTGATATTTGTTGGAAATCTGATAAGGAAAGAAGGCTCAGAAAATTTGTCACTCACAGGGTATATTGAAAGCAAAAGTGGCAGGGGAAGTCAGCAGTCCACCTACATGACGACCCTACGTGAATGAATGGCGAAACGGCTGGTGGCAATTGTAGCAAAAAGATAGAAGTTGTTAACAGCTACAAGGGATTGAAAGTTAAGGAGAGCCATGATCCCCCACGTCCTGAAAGCAGACGGTAAAAAGAAGAATTTTCCCTAGACTCGGGATTATATACGTTGTCAGTTTCCTTAATCAGATTTTCATAGCATTTTTTAAATCGGGATAACTGCAAATAACTTCCGCTCGGCGAAATATCTCGCCAGCCACTGCAAGATAATCACTGCTTTCGTTGTCGTCTGAGAGCTAACATGATTAATTCTCCGATTCGCTGAGAGATTTCAGAAGACCCGGCACAAAGAGGTTTCTCGCGAGATATCTCGCCAGCTGTTCTAAGACAAACATCGCTTTCATTACGATCAGCGAATAGCCTTCAGACCCTGATTCTCTGATAGGTAAAAAAAGATATGGTACAAAGAAATTTCACGTGAGATATATCGTCAGCCGCCCACGAGTAATTTAATTAGATGTGGTTATCTGTCGTTGAGGAATACTTGGCCTGCTTAATTCACAAGGCGGCATAACAAAAAATAACAAAAAAAAAAAAAAAAAAGCGAAATAAGAGATGAAAAACAAACAAATAAAAAATCGAAAATAGTTAGCAATGTTTCATTTAAGAACTTCAGATAACTTTAGCGTATTCTTCTTTTTCGATGTGCCGAGTCTCTTCAGGGTCATGACTTTCCACAACTTCCCGTCCTTTTTAGTTATTAGTAAATTTTGTCAGCTCTCCTAAACCCTGTTCTGCTATCTATTTACTCAATTTTTCGTCTTCTATCTGACGTGTTCTTTCAGGAAGTTGGCGATCCTGACTCTCCACAATTTCCTGTCCTTCGTAAATCTTAAGAAATTTTGTCTTTTTGTTTTTTGTTATTTCTCCTAAACCCTGTTCCGCCATCCATTTACTCAACCTCATTATTCTTCTTCTATGTGTTGTGTCTCTTCAGGACAATGGTGATCATGGCTCTCCACAATTTCCTGTTCTTTGTAGCTATTAATAAATTTTGTCTTTTTGTTATTTCACCAAAAACCTGTTCCGCCATCTATTTACTCAACCTCATTCTTCTTCTATGTCCCATGTCTCTTCAGGACAAAGGCGATCATGGCTCTCCACAATTTCCTATCCGTCGTAGTCCTTAATAAATTTGGTATTTTTCTTATTTCTCCTAAACCCTGTTCCGCCATCCATTTACTCAATACACCTGGGTAAGACGATAAACTACATCTAACAGCAAGGCCTCTGATCATGAGGTGTTTAAAAGCATAGAAACCACTTCATAATTTCTGGTGTTTAGGTTCAACCTGACCCAGGATGGTAGAAAACATTTTATCCCAGCTTATTTTAGCTGACCCCAAAAAATAAAACACTATGAAAGCATTTTTGTAAAAAATTTATTACCAGCAATACTTTTTTGAAGAAAAAAAAATATTATCAAAAATAAATTATTACCAGCAATAATTTTTTTTGCAAAAAATTACCAGCAATACATTTTTTTTTTCAAAAAATATTACCAGCAATACTTTTTGGAAAAAATATTACCAGCAATAGATATTTTGAAAAAAAATATTACCAGCAATAGATATTTTGAAAGAATATTACCAGCAATACATTTTTAGAAAAAATATTACCAGCAATACATTTTTTGAAAAAATATTACCAGCAATACTTTTTGGAAAAAAATATTACCAGCAATAGATATTTTGAAAAAATATTACCAGCAATAGATATTTTGAAAAAATATTACCAGCAATAGATTTTTAGAAAAAATATTACCAGCAATACTTTTTGGAAAAAAATATTACCAGCAATAGATATTTTGAAAAAATATTACCAGCAATACATTTTTTGAATAAATATTACCAGCAATACTTTTTGGAAAAAAATATTACCAGCAATAAATATTTTAAAAACATATTATCAGCAATACATTTTTTGAAAAAATATTACCAGCAATACATTTTTGAAAAAATATTACCAGCAATACATTTTTTGAAAAAATATTACCGGCAATACTTTTTGGGAAAAATATTACCAGCAATAGATATTTTAAAAACATATTACCAGCAATACATTTTTTGAAAAAATATTACCAGCAATACTTTTTGGAAAAAATATTACCAACACTACATTTTTACTGATAATGATGCATTCCTCAAAAATATATTGCTGGTATTAAAACCTATTTTTACATTTACATAGTTCTCCCCCCCCCTCCAAGTCTGGGGGTTAGCTACTTGCCAAGTGCTACCACCCCGGGTTAGAGTGGATCTGGGAACACCAGCAATAAAGAAGTGTTTCGACACTCCTCAAAACCTCTGGATCAGAGGCCTTGCTTTTGGATATAGTTTATCGTCTTACCCAGGACGGAGGGATGTCTAGGCAGCTCCAGTTTTAATATGACAACAGGACTTCATATTTGGCCTAATTTGGCTCTTGTAAAGGTTTTGGAAGGCAACTTTCGCTATCCAAATGGATTTCCGGATTTCGATGTCGCACTTTCCATCCTCTGTTAAAGCACTTCCACGATATATTTTTGCAATTGTCCAATTTTTGGATCTCAAATTTTTAATTAGCATTTTGGCCTGTTGCTCATGTGTGTAAAAATAGGTTTTAATAACAGCAAAACATTTTTTGTGAAAAATTGTTACAGCAATAATGTTTTTAAGAAAAAAATTTTACAAGCAATACCTTCTTACCATCAATACATTTTTTGAAAAAAATATTGCCAAAAATATTTTTTCAAAAAAAATTACCAGCAATAAAAATCTTGACGGCATATCAATGTTAATGAGTTATTTAAGCCCATTAAGGTTGATATGCTGTAAAACAAATCAAATCAAGTTACTTCTTCATCTATGAAGAGACTGTTCAGCCATCACAGGAGGGACTGATATCACACAACAGTTCACTACATTTTTCTTTGTCTCTACCGAATTCTGTTCTGTTTCTTAATGTTTTCTTTTACAGTAACGTCCGCCCTGTACAACGCCCGAGGGCACTCAAGGTAGAGTGTTACGTTTAGAGGCCATTAAAATTAAGTTAATATGTTTAAAAAGTAAGAGTCAAAAATTAATAATAGAAAATTCTTCATCTCAGAAATGCAGATAACTTGAAAGAAATGCTAATATTAACCGTTTCCTTATAAGGAAATATTCGGCATTCATCGACTGAGCTGAGAGTGTTGTTATCGGTTCAAACCAATAAAATTTTTGTCTATATTTCTGAGATGACGTATTATGTACACTATTTACATTATTCGGACTATTGTCCTCATCTTTGTCGCCATATTTATTACAACGTTTCGGTCTTTCAATATATGACTATATTTCTGAGATGACGTGTTATGTACATTATTCAGACTATTGTCCTCATCTTTGTCGCCATATTTATTACAACGTTTCGGCCTTTGTACGCTTCCAAATATAATATGAATACAATATGGGAACCAGTAAGTAGGAGTGCAAGAGAAAAGCCAGAGAAAAGCGATAATAATAACAAAAATTGCTATATGAGCTCTGGTAAAAAACATGGAATGATAACAGCAAAAATTGCAATATGAAAACTGGTAAAAGTGGTTGCTGAAGACATTAGGTTTATAATACCCAGAAATCCATGCACAGTGGATAAACGCGTCCGTTAGATCCAACTTTAAAAATATAGTAAAGAGTTCAATAAATATATTAAGGCAGTGTAAAGAGAGAAGAATTGCATCCGTTAAAACATGGCACGTGGAACTAGAAGAAGGCCGGGAGTTTATACAAAAATAAGACAAGGGTGTGTCTTCTCAATTCAGCGAGTTGATTCAAAATTAAGCCATTTTCAAGGTTGAATTATATTAACTGTTAACAAGAAATCTATGTTATATATATATACATATATATATGTGTGTGTTTGTAAGATTCTATATACGATAACCGGTTAAGTCCGGTTTATTGTGTTATGTTAACGGCCATTGAATAGAGCTAATTAATTGGCGGGAAAATATTTATTTCCTGTTTGTTTGTTTTTGAGATTTCAAATACGTAGGGTTATTTTTTAAAAACAAATATAAAAAAAATTTAGATATGATTATATTTAACATTTTATATATATATTTATATATATATATATATATATATATATATATATATAAAAAAAAAAATGGATGTTCCTGCACGAAACCTTTACCACTATAATTTGAATCTCATGTGCCGTTGTCTTTTATCAAACACTAGAAACTGATCTGCTTTTTTAAGGTATATGTCGAAAAAAATTTTTGAATTAATATATATATATATATATATATATATATATATAAGTATTGTTAAGGCCACAATCTTAACAACATCAGATATGCAGACGACGCAGTATTGATAGCAGACATGGAAAGAAAACTCCAAAAAGGACTAAAACATCTACTGCAATAAAACAAAAATGCGTGGTTGTTAGCAAAAAAATTGATAAATGAGCTACCAAAATCATTAAATTTAAATATCAGGGAAAATGTTTTAAAAGAGGACGATAAAATACGATAAAAAAAATCCGGAGACACATTATTTAGACAAAAGATGCTTTCTGAAAGCTAAGCAGATTACTAAGAAACAAAAAAACGGCCAAATGAGGAATAAATAAAAAAATAATTGGAATTTATGTGACATCTGTACCCTGTATGGCAGTGGATGTTGGACAATCATTTTAGAAGAAGAAGAAGCAAGATATATCGGTTCTAAAAAGGATGTGCAACTATGACATTATGTATGAGCTTTGTTTGTATGAAGTTTTTTAGAAAATATGGAAGCAGAAAAAAACTTATACTTAAGATTTAGGAAGAGGCAGTTGAAATTTCTTGATACATAAAAAGAGAAAAAGAAGATAATGAAAAATTTGATACTCAAGAGAGAAAAATAAAAAACGCATAAAATACCTACTTAGTAAATGGATTGCAGAACAAATTTAGGAAAATAATAAAAGAAAAAAATATTAAGAGTTAAAAAAATAAGCTATGATCGGGAAGTTTTAAGAGTATGGAACCACACATTTAATTATTGTTGTTTATTTCTATTTTTTCTCAAAGATGGAACAGTATTCTGAATTTAATTAAATAAACTTCAAAATAAATATAAAATTATATTTTTCTTATAAATAGAGTAAATCAAAAAAGTTCTCAATTGCTTGAAGATAGAACTTTACTTTATTTTAAGTTTAAATTTTAAATTTTGGTTCGAAACAGTAATCTTTGCAAAAAAATTTTTATAAAGTTGGGATAAACATGGGTAATAGCAGGACAGATATGGGTTCTATAGCCTTGGATGGCAACTGTAAAAAGGAAAAGGACAATCTTATATTCAAAACCTGCGGAGGGTCGTTTGGGAACCTTGTGGCATGCATTCGGTGCACCAGGTTTCTGTATTCGTCCCTCCAAAAGTGTGGTTGGTCCTGCACGAGGCCTTTATACCACTATAATCAAATATATATGTGCCGGTTCGGGATGTCGGTTTCTTGGGGACTTATACAGCCTGACCCTCATACGTCGAACGCGACGGGAGAGTCGATTAAGTTTATTATATATATATATATATATATATATATATATATATATATATATATATATATATATATATATATATATATATATATCTGTATATAAATATAAAATATATATATTAAAAAAGAAAAAGAGAGAGGTGCCGCAAACGTTTTTGGTTGTAATGTGGATTTATTTAGAAAAAAATAATATTATGCTTTGTTTTACATAATTTTACGACACGTGTTTCTGGTCTCGCGACCGTCTTCAGGTAAAAAAAATTAATCCATTATTATTAAAAATAATTTTTTTTTTTTTCATGTTCAATGTTAAATATTCTCGATATGAGACATTCTATTATTTGTGTGTTTAAAATCCGAAACTTTTTTTTTAAATTCTATATATATATATATATATATATATATATATATAATAGATTTTATAATTATATTCGTTATATATATATATATATATATATATATATATATATATATATATATATATATATATATATATATATAAGGTAACTACTAAAAAAAAAATTTTTAAATATTGTTTCACGTTAAACGCAATCATCTGGCCATTTAAATTGTATTTAAGAAAAAATAGAGTGTTTCCTCTGGGTTATGAGTTTAATGTCCACTTTTATATTTATATAGGCTTTAATATCCCATATATTCAGCACTTTAATATAAATTTATCATTATATTAAAAATATATTTTATATATATATATATATATATATGTGTGTGTGTGTGTGTGTGTGTGTGTGTGTGTGTGTGTGATGTAAGTTGTGTGTGAAAATAATTCCTAGAGCCTTTTTAAAAATAGATTTACAAAATAAAAATTTTGACCCAATTTTCTAATTTTCAAAAAAATTAAATTAAAAATTTTCATCCTATATAAACATCTTTGACTCATTAAATGGAAAATATATATATGGGGCAGTATATTTAAATGACTTTCTTTGATTTGGTACCAAAATATTATTTTTATTTTTAATAATGCTTTATGTTTTATAATTGTGAGAATTCTTCCTTTTTTTTTTTTTCCTTTATTTCTTTAATGAGATCTAGTTTTCAAAGATTTTCAACTACGATCACGTTTTTATTCTTAAAAAGACGAAACACTTTAACTATTTGTATTGTACAAAACTCGTATGCAGAAAAAATATTTGAAAAATGCATTAAAAAAGTTTAGAAAATGTTTAAAAATTTCTAAAAATTAAACAAAAAAAATGATATGTTTATATGAATAACGTAAAAAATTTTCAAAAAATAAACATAACAACTAAATAAATTTTCCAGAAAAATAACTATAAAATTCATCCTAAATCGATTCTTCACTGTATCGATAATATAAATTTAAGACATACCCCTTTTTGAATTAAGAAAAAATAAATATTTTTCGATTCTATGAAAAGTATAAATGAATTCCCAAGAAAGTTAAAAGAAGGAATGCTATTTATTATAAAAATGATTTCCTTCAAAAATGTTCCTAATTTTCATGTATGGACCACTTTATTTAAGTCGTACCATATTCTCTAGCCTATTTTAGACACTTTACACTGTGTATTGTATTTCAAAAGTGGTCGAGTATCAGTTTTGGCATGTTTTGCAAAAGGGTCAAGAAATTCAGCATAGATATAATATGCAAATATTACTCCGATCTACTTTTTCGAATATATTACAATGGTGTTCATTATTAAAGGCCAAGTCATCGTGCATCTATCGCACGGAACTGGAGGCGCATTCAAAATCTCGTCCTTCCACTGAGAGCGAATATTTTTTAGTTTAGATTTGAGTTTAAAATGCAATTACGCTTTATTTACATTTTTATAATAAATAATTAATTTAATTTTATGTTTTTTTAATATATTTATATATATATTTATAATATATCTAAGTGTTTTCATTTTGTTTCTTATAATTATGATGCATTTGATTTTTGTAGAAAATTTTAATGTTATTTATTATAAAAAAATAGAATTGTTAACCTCGTTGTCAAAAACAATAATTCAACTGCCAAATTTACATTACATTGAACCAATATTATTTACGAATTTACATTTCCCTTAACGAGTTGTGTTCCTGACCAATCAAAGTTTGTAAATACAGTAGAGCCTCGGTTCACGAATTTAATTCGTTTTTTCTGAAAAAAATAAAGTTTTAAATAATGATTTCGTAAACCGAAACTATTTAGTTAAATAAAAATTTTTGTAAAATGGATTAATCCGTTCCTTATTCCCAAGATGATTTATTTATTTAAACTTTATTTGAAACATACTTTGTATATTTTATACACAAAATTTTGTTTTTATATTAAATCTAAGAAAAAAAAATACTAAACAGATAAAACACTTTTAACAATTTTACCGTAACTGCATGTAGAATAGTTGATGACGTAAGTGGAAAAAAAGGAAAAAATAATTAGCAAATGTTTGGAAAAACAAAAAAAAAAAAGATGATTGATTGTCACTTTATTTATAAGAATAGTTTAGATCGTTGATTTTGCCATTATAAAAAAAATAAAGGAAGAGAAATATCATCAACAATTATTTTTTCTTAACTTTTTTTTTTCCTTTAATATTATTACTAAATAATTTTTTTTTTTAAGCCATGACTTTTCTTTAATGAAGAGAAAAAAGGCATCAGAAATAATTTAATGTCAAAAAAAAAGCAAAGTACAAAACATTGTATGTTTTACCAAAATTTCACGACTTTAATTTTGTTCGTTTTAATTTTGAGAAATTATTTTTTTTGAATCAATTGTCTATCCTATTTCATCTCAAATTTTCTGTTCTGAAAACCGAAATTCTTCCGAAAAAAGACGTTTCTTCAAAATAAAAAGGATCATTTTATGTTGGATATTCTACCAAATTTAACAAAAGAATAAATATAAGTTTATATATATTTGAAAAAATTAATAAAAATTTAAATTACACGGAGAAATATACCAATACTCTATCCATCACATATATTTTTGAAATAAAAATATAACAGCATCATTCACACGTACAAAAGGCTAAAAATAATGGAAGCATTATTAATAATAAAAGAAAAATCAATGACTCAATATGAACACGGTTAAAATATGCTGACCATGTTTGTAATATAGAACATTCCTATATCTCTAGAAACATGCATAAAACAATCTATAAATTCAATTAAAATAAAATTCATCCTTGATAATGGCTAAAATGATAGCCTAAAATGTTTAGATAATATAAAATATTCGGATAATATATATAATTAATTTCCTGAAAAGAAAAAATATTATCAAGAACATTCAAGAACCATGACAGTCGTTTTTTTGAAAACTTCAATGCATATATATATATATATATATATATATATATATATATATATATATATATATATATATATATATATATATATATATATATTATTATTATTATTCTAATTATATATTAAATCTGTTGATAAAAATCATGGATATTTTAATTTGCAATTTGTAAAAAAACAAATTGGTACCTGATAAAAATGGTAAATTAAAAAAAAAGAATTTAAATATAAAAAATTAATTATAGATTTTTTATTTTTATATTTAAATAAAAAATAGAGGGTGGGTGATAAAGCTAAAATTAAATATATATAAAATATATTAATATAGAGATTTGGATTTAAAATAAAATCATTTTAATCAGCCATATAAAAATATATATATATATTAACCTAATACATATACTTCAATCAAATCTGCCAATTTACTCTGAAGAATCCATTTTATTCAAAACCTAAATAGGTTGTAATATATGTTTATCTTTAACAGAGCATTTATTTAAATATATATATATATAACCTTTATAAAAAAATGTGTCCGAATGTCTTTAATAAATAAATTGTCGGACCTTGTCCATTTCTTAATATATGACGTCATTTGTTTACATTTGATACGCCAGAGCAGTTATGAATGTACGAGATTCATGGAAGATTGAAGTTTATAAGCAGTAAATTCGACCTTGTCTACCGAACGATTCTTTGTAGCCGAACGGTAAGGCACGTCAGCGTAAATGACGGTTCCGTATAGGATGCAGGTTCGAATCCTGTCAAAGAACGAATATTTTCTATGAAAATTTCTCGGACATTCAGGCCGGTAAATGTTATTTAATACTGTTTATCATAAACAGAGCATTTGCTTAAATACTTGTATCTATAAATAACAACGTTAAACATAAAAATGTCTTTAATAAATAAATTGTCGGACCTTGTCCATTTCTTAATATATGACGTCATTTGTTTACATTTGATACACCAGAGCAGTTATGAATGTACGAGATTCATGGAAGATTGAAGTTTATAAACAGTAAATTCGACCTTGTCTACCGAAAACGTTTCTTTGTATATTCAGAGGTAAGGCACGTCAGCGTAAATGACTGTTCCGTATAGGATGCAGGTTCGAATCCTGTCAAAGAACGAATATATATATATATATATATACCAAATTGTAATTGCTAGGGATTATTCCAAATTGATCTTTTAGTCCATATGAGAGCTCAATGTATGATACAGAGCAAATTATAAGAATGATTAGGCAAAAGAAAACTTAAAAATCCATAGTCAGTAAAGAAATTTATTTCGATGAATATAGGTATATTCATCCCATCAGAGCGACTATATTTTATGGCATGGAATCAAGATATTCCAGACATACAGATATACAAAGAAAAAAAAAATAGACAAATAAAAATACAAGATAAAACAATAACAAAAATAAATTAACCTAGAAAAGTTTATAACGAAATAACGAGTAATGGAAGCTAAAGAGTTAGGAAGGTTAAATTTAAAACAACGTTACAACAATTTGCGAAATAAATTTCACAGAGGTAGGGGTTAAAATAGTGTCTATTTAAAAAGTATGTGTCTATATTTCTGAGATGAGTTATTATGTACATTATTCGGACTATTGTCCTCATCTCTGTCGCCATATTTATTACAACGTTTCGGCCGTTGTAAGCCCCTGCCTTCCTCAGGTGGTTGGAATGTCGAACTGAACCCTTTATTTCGCTCACTGGGGTAGACTGTTCTAGTTCCACGTGCCATGTTTAATGGATGTCAGTTATCAGTTATCTCCTGTTAATTTCCCTCTGAAAGTTCTCCACTGTCTTAACCAGGTATTGAACTCACACTCTTTGGGTCTTGTCCTGTCACTGGATCTAACCAACGCCTTTATCCACTGTGCCATGTGTCCTTGAGGATATATGAGACAGTGGATAAAGGCGTTGGTTAGATCCAGTGACAGAAGGAAATTAACTGAAGAAGGCCGGAGCGTACAACGGCCGAAACGTTGTAAAAAATTTTGCGACAAATATGAGAACAATAGTCCGAATAATGTAAATAATTAAACAGCATCATCATCATGATACTAATGATAATAATAAAAGGTGAGAATTCTACACACCAGAGAGTTGGAGTTGGAGGGGAGGAGGGGTAGCAACTTCTTCCTAGTTCTTCATTTTTTTGTGGGGGGGGCATGTTGGTCCTACATTTACAGTATAAAGCGAAATACCAACTCTTTCAATCTACACTTATTGCCTCGCTTCTTCCTGCTTTCTAGCTTGTTGGAAGTCCTCCTCTGTAGTTTCTGCTTTTAATAACACTGGGGAGCCTTGTGGCCCCTCTAAATATCGCTCTATTAGTCTCCTTCCGCTTTGCCGCAAGGTGTCCGAGGCTTTAATCAATGCTGAAGTGGTTAAGCATCTTGCCTCTTACGACCTATACTCTATTTACCAACCTCCTCACAAGGCAAAATGTAACACTAGGCCAGTTTTTAACGAGGGAGTTCCGAGCCCGTAGGCTCGGGCAAAAAAAAATGCCTGTAGACCCCATATACATGGGGTCGGGTTTATCTACCACCCCAAACGAGACACTGCCCTTCGGCATAACCTCGTCTGGGTTCCTCTCCGCCCGGAGGCAGAGATTCGACGAGAGAGAAAGAGAACACTCTGACAAACAATATGGATTCCGTTTTGCTCTGTCCACGGCTGTCGTGCTTTAGGCTATCACTGAGTATGTATATCAAGCTCTTAAATATAAAATCTTAAGCTCGAGCTGTGGCTCTGGATATCTCAAAGGCATTTGACAGTGTTTAGCATGTTGGTCTTTTACGTAAGCTTCAGGAGTCCGGCATTACAGGACGCTTGTTGAATTTAATCAAATCATGAAATGAAGGTCATCGCTTTCAGATCCTTTCACACGAACTCCAAGACTCTATTGTAGATCCTACGCGACCGGAAAAGTTTGTCTTTTTGGCGGCGAAATTCCACTTTACTACTAAGATTAGCTACAGCTGAGGCAAAAAACTCGAACAGTATATAGCACAACATAATATAACATTAAACAAATATTTAAACAACGTGAATGGCTATATTAATACATATTAAATATTATAGCGAGACTAAGTTTTATTTTAGTTCTACTCTAAACCACTGGAAAGCCCGGTATTACCATCATAAAATGACTAAAATTATAAACAATAACAATATTCTAATGTCAGGGTACTCTCAGAATTTTACCGGGAAATCAAAGCAAATGATTACACTCCGCTTAATTTTGTTTTTGGTAAATATACTTGTGACGCATCAAATTTATTACATGTACAGATATTGCGTATATTTAAAAATCAGTACATATTTGATTTAAAGATGTCTCTAATTAAGATGCATGTAATTAAAAAATGCCACGAACTAAAAGATGCCTCTAATTGAAAGATATCTCTAATTAAAAGATGCCTCTAAATAAAAGACGCCTCTCATTAAAAGAAAAGCGCGTTTTCGAGTCAGTAAAATATACTTGTATTTAATCAAAAAAAAAAAAAAAATGAGAGTATCTCAGTGTGAGAATACCCACCTCGAAAACGAGAAACATATGCCCCTGGAATAACAGGAAAAAAAAAAACCCTCCTCGAAAAATAGAAAAAATTATTCCCTGGAAAACCAGAAAAATATCCGATCAAAAACAGAAAAATATCCATACCATACCACGAAAAACAGAAAATAAGCCCCTCCCACACATACACTAAAATAGAAAAATGATCTTCTCAAAAAAAAAAAAAAAAAAAACTCCCGTAGATTAAATAAAGGGTTCTCTTCGGAATTCCTTGTAGGTTACCTAGGTTGATATACCCTGAAGAAGTCCCGGGGTCAAAACGGCCGAAACGTTATGATAATAAAAAAAATCAGAACAATATTCCGAATGTAAATAGTGAAGATAAGGGATTAGGAGAGACAGCAAATAGACAAAATTTGTCAAGTGCTACAAAAGAGAGGTAGTTTTGGAGAGCCATCATCACCCATGGCTTGAAGATACACGGGGGGGGGAGAGAAGAAGAAGAAAAAGAAGAGGGAAATGTAGAAATTCCCAGATTATCCATTATAGGCTTCGGTTCCATTTTTGTTCACCCTTTATAGTGTATGTTATCATTACTGTATTCGTTTAGCCGTTGAGGCTTTTAACTAAATGCCAGGCCAACATGGATGAGTCAAAAAAGATTAAGGAATGTAAACAAAAACAAAAAAAAATCTACTGCATCCTCTCGTTTATCTTTCTGTTACTCTTTCTTACCAGAAAGACATATTAGTATATCACAATTTCCCCCACGTAGACGTTGCTTTGAAACGATATCCAACTATGTCCGTCCATCACTCTCTCTCACTCTGTGTGTGTGTGTGCGTATGTGTGTTTTACTTCTTTCCTCTTTTTTCCTATCTATCTATCTATCTATCTATCTATCAGTATTGAAGTGACACAAAGACACAATTTGACACACACACACACATATATATATATATATATATATATATATATATATATATATATATATATATTGAATATATTATTTGCTCTATCGTTATTGAGCACTAAGATTAAGAATAGTGTTTTTGGTTATCGTAATTTTATCCTATCTGTAACACCACTGTATTATATATATATATATATATATATATATATATATATATATATATATATATATATATATATATTAAAAATAATGAATAGAGAACAGTAAGGTTTATAATACGGTGTTCTTATTAATTATTTTTATTTAAAAAATAACAGTCCTCAATACAATTCTGCAGCGTATAAACATTATCAATTTACTAATTTAGCAATAGGGCCCCATCGCTACGCAGGAATTGCCATGTTTCAAAAATATTAACTAAAACTTTAAATTTAATTATAAAATTACATTAAAACCCCTAGTTTTTTTTTTTTTTTTTAAGAGAAGATAATTTCAGATTTTATAGATACAGATAGATATATAGATAGATAGATAGATAGATAGATATATATAGATAGATAGATAGATAGATAGATAGATAGATATATAGATAGATAACATAGATAGATAGATAGATAAGTATTCCACTGTCTGGGTGCTGAAGAACTCTTAATGAATCAACGGCCAGCTAACTAGAGGCGGAGTCTCCATAAACCACCATGGAGGAAGCAGCGAAAAACCACTCCACTATTAATCCCAAGATATATCATAAATTGAAATACAACAGACTCCTTACCGACGCGAACCCGAAGGAAAAATATACGGACAGTGTGAAAAGAAGATACGAGGAACAAAATTGAAATGGAAACTCGAAATGGGAGGGATTAAGAGAAGCTTTAGTGACATCAGAAAACGACATCAACCCAAAAGAGAATGGACGATGAAGAAGAAACATAATTATCACAAATAAGATTCTTGACATGATGCAAAGGAGACAGAAAACAATGCCTAGACATGGAACAGAAAAATACACAATGAAATAAGGAAGAAATGCAGGCAGGCTAAAGAGGAATGGCTCAACGAAAAATGTGAAGAAATAAAGAGAATGAGCATCACAGATAAAGGTGATATGCATAAAAAAATAAGGGAACTAAGAAAACAAAAAAACATGCTCATCAACAAGCTGTATAAAATCCAAGGATGGAACTGTCAAATTAGAGAAAGAAAAAATTATTCAGCGCTTGAACGAATATATTGGAGATCTCTTCCACGGCGAAGGAGAACAACTGGCCATACACAGAAATACTGACGGGTCGGAAATTATAAAAACCGAAGTGAAAGCTGCACTGGCCAAAATTAAAAAGAAACAAAGCGGCAGGGCAAGGCGGTATTGTAATAGAGATCATGGCAACCTTAAACGATTTGGCATCAAGAAGATTACAGAAATAATAAGTGAAATCTATAACAGAGGGGATATACCAGAAGCCCTAAGCAGATCTATTTTTATAGCACTACTTAAGAAGCCAGGCGCAAACGAATGTGAACTTCACCAAAAATCAGCTTAATGAGCCACATAACAAAACTCATCATCCGAATTTTGATGAACAGAGCGTGCAGCAGAATCAGGCCAGAGATAGGACAAGAACAGTGCGGGTTTGTCAAAGACACCCGAACAAGGAATGCAATGTTTATGCTCAGAATGTTACCAGAAATAGCAATACAAATGTAGAAGGGTGTGTACCTGTGTTTCATAGACTACGCAAAAGGGTTCAACAAAGTAGGCCACAAAGATCACAAAGAGCTGCTCAACAATCTGAATATATTTGGAAAGGTCATTAGAATAATTAAGATCCTATACTGAGAGCAAACCAATTTCATAGGGATAGAAAATGAGTTAATCAGAAAGGGGTATAAGATACGGACGTATTCAAACTATATAACGAGAGAACAAGAAATCCTGCTAGGATTCATCATTGGCGACCACAATCTTAACAACATAAGATATGTTAGACATTTTGATGGTCGTCTTCGAATATAGAATCCAGAGGTTAGCAGTGAATATTTCGGAGACAGTAGGAAAGCGTAGTTCAGGTTAGCAGTGGATATCGCAGCAAAGTAGCAGAGCGTAGTACTTCCTTCTGTTCATCTTTGCCTGACAAGTTGGCACTGGTCATTCAGGTAGGGTAAGCAAAAATGGCCGCCTTTATACACGACACTGAAAGGAAACTACAAAAAATGCTACAGAAGATAGCGAAGGAGAGCGAGAAGAAGAGACGAAGTATAACCTACAAGAAGACAGAATGCGTGGTCATTAGTAAAAAGATGAGCCCAATTGGGATGGACAAAGTGCATTCTAAAAGCTAAGCAGAGTATTAAGAGACAGGAAAAATTTCGTTAGAAACAAAGTAAAGTGTATTGAACTGTATAGCAGCGAATGCTGGGCAATCTTTACAAAGATGAAGAAAAAACTCGAAACAGCAAAATTGTGGTTCTACAGAAGGATGCTAAGGATGCTGTGGGTCAAAAATATGAGCAACGACGAGGTTTTGGAGAGAATGGAAACAAAGAGGAAACTGATGCTTAACACCAGGAAGAGGCAGCTGAAATTTCTGGAACACTTAATGAGGAAAGAAGGCTTGGAAAATCTGGTACTTAAAGGGCGGATAGAGGGAAACCGGGACAGGGGTAAGCGACGCGGGATATACTTAACGGGCTTGAGTAAGTAGATGGCAGAATAGAGTCTGAGAGAAATAACAAAAAAAAAACTTAAGAGCTACAATGGACAGGAAGATGTGAAGAGCCGTGATCGCCTACGTCCTGTAGGGACATGGCACATAAAATAAAAAGACGTATTTTTCTGTTCCTCTCTAATAGGAGTAGATAAGTTCGTCTGTGGTCCTGTTCAGACTCCTCCCCGGTTTTTTATTATCCTTTTATTCCTGTTTAGGAATGGGTCTCCGGTTCCTTCTAAAGTCTTCTTCAATTGCTAACGCTTGTTCTTTTCTACGCTAATATAATTTCACACAGTAATCCTCTACCTCGAGGGATTCTTGGGCCTTCTATTGAACAAGAGGATGAAAGGAATATTTAGTTTAACAAAAATTTTGAACACAGAAGGTTTTTATTTATTATTCTCACTGCTGGAGGTGGTTAAGATTTTTCTTGGGCACATTGTGATCAGGTTTTATTTACCTAGATCTCTTTTGGGATATATGTTAAATCATTTTTTGAAAAGCGAACACTAAGAAGTCTATTTTAAGTGCGCTGACATCAAATGACATGAAAGGGAATAAAAAAAAGCGATCTGATCCAACAAACCGGTTCTTGTCTACTGATCAGACAGTTATTTTTTCGAATGATAATCCATGACATTCACTGATAAATCCGCATTATTAGCGTCATTTTAAATAAAGGGATCTGTCCATTTGTAATGCTATGTAAAACTAAACTGGTGTAAACAATTTAAAAAAAAAAATAGTTTCCGTCTGGTATTATAGTCTGTCACCTCAGGAGACAAGAATGCTCAGATCAAGAGAAAAGAAAACGCTATTCAACCCCCGCCAGCATAAGTTCACGGGGGTCGACTCCATCCAAAGTGCCCCTGAGATATAGATAAGAGGCTTAAGTTCCCGAATATCTCAGTTTTCGTATAATTCATAAAATTCCAAATATTTTATTTTTATAACGAATCACCAAAGACTTGATTTGTTTACACATATGCCAACGTCTCGCATGACACACACACACACACACACACATACATATATATATATATATATATATTTGTGTGTGTATGTGTGTGTGTGTGTGTGTGTGTGCACTATAGGCGAAAATTTTAGAGTCGCCCATGGAATTAATAATCAGTAAGGTATACACATTCTTTGTTTTAATTAATTCCTATTAGGCCGAGATGCGGAAACTATTTAACTAATTAGTGTATGGTGACCAATTTTTTCAAGACGAGAACGGGTTACTTAAAATCGAACAGCACGAAGATTCCCATTAGCCGCCGGCATGTTAACTTAGGCAAAAAAAAAAAAAAAAAAACCTTAATTTTATCAAAATTTTATGGATTAATGGGTTCGCCATTTGTTATAATTCTCATTACTGAATATACGATAAAATCTGTCAGGATAGAGCAAGCCTCTCTGGCCCAGTCGTTACCAACCGTTTTTGGCCATGCCATATCTAAGCATCATTAAAATCATGATGTCCCCAATGACATAAAATTTTTATTATTCAACAAGTGAACTCCTATTCACGTGGAAGAAGTCTAAAGACACACACACATACACACACACACACACACACACACATATATATATATATATATATATATATATATATATATATATATATATATATAGAGAAGGTTACAGTTGTTCCAACGAAGGAAAAGTGTTTATTTTACAAACAAGATAAACCGTAAACGTTTTTGGTTGAAATGTGTATTTTTTAAAATATATACTATATTCTATTTTCCCTAATTCTGCTACACGTTTTTCTGGTCTCGTGAACTTCTTCAAACAAAGTGGAGATATTTCCACGTGTGGTAGTGATTCAAATGTCTTTCCTGGACTGGTTTATCTATCTATCTATCTATATATATATATATATATATATGAAGAAATATAGTCTTAAGGTGTGCTATATTTATGGGATAAAGTGCTCGATATCAGAGATAGAGTATGTGTAAATATAAAAGTGAACATAGAAGTCAACACTTAGAGGCGACAGTCTGTTTCATGCTATATGCAATCGTCAGGCCACGATATATATATATATATATATATATATATATATATATATATATATATGTATATAATGTTAAATATAGTAGGCATTAATGTCTTTATATCTGATCATGTGCCCTTCTAAAGTTAATTGAAACAAAACGAATTCCGATATTATTTACTCTTTTTTCGTATTTTTCCAGTGAAACATGACCCAGAGCACATTTTATTACTTCGTAAATCCATTCCACCAAGTCTTTTCTTGCAGATTGAACACAGATTCTCGATTGGATTTAAATCAGGAGAGTTTCCGAGCCAGTCGATAGTACTTTGATTTGCTCAATGATAAGGCTTGCCATTGTGTTCATGCATTTTGTACCCTTCATTGGAGTAACGTACATCGCAGACAATAGCCGTAGGACAACTATTCGACAATCGAGACAATAGTGTCTGCGCTTGATGAAAATCTGATGCAATTATGGTTGATACAATCTTTTTCAAGGCCAAACAATTTCATCATACACTCGAAAATAGATTTATATCACTGCACACCACTGCAAATGAATTAATCTAAGAAAAGAATCGATTACACCGTGTCACTCCAGGGGGTCTAAATGGTATGTTGAAAGAAAGGAAAGTAAGGCGGTTGTTTTAAATAATTTGCCCAAGTCTGTATGTTTAAATAATGATCTGGTGTCTCAATATACTATCTCTCTCTCTCTCTTCTCTCTCTCTCTCTCTCATATATATATATATATATATATATATATATATATATATATATATATATATATATATTGATGCATGTTTCATTAAATAATATATATATATAGACACGTGTTGTCTATTTTATGTAAAATTCTTTTCATATCGTCTGATAAGCTTAATAACATTATCATTAAAAGAAGAAAGAAAATCACCATATTGATACATATTTTTAATCCTGTCTAAGCTTTCGGCTTACATAAGCCATTATCAAAGATGTCAATTACATTACAGTGTATGAAGCAATACATGGACAAGACAGTGATGATAGTCTGTTTCTGTTTACATGGAAGATTTCGAAGCAACTACAAACTCGTGCATATAAGACGCTGGAAGCGAAAATCGCACCGCAGCTCATGACGTCACGCATGACCACGCGAGATTGAAAACGAGAAGTATTAAGTATGGCATGCCGTTGGTATAAACCAATGGCTTCTGTTACCAATTAAAAGCATTTAAGCATATTTGTGGAGATTTCATAGTTTATTGTATTCAGGTTAGAACTGTTTTATGTATATAGCTTCAAGAATTTTGAAACTTTCGGTTTACGGACATTTCAGATCACAAAAGTCTTTCAGGAACGAACTAAATTCGTGAACCGAGGTGCCACTGTATCTTGATAGACGTTTCAGATCTGTCCCAAACCTCCCGTTTTTTTTTAAATAACTTATGCTCATATCCATATAATAAGATAAACCATGAACCATTCTGATTGGTTCAAATACAAGGTGCGGCAAAAGTAACGCCCGCTTTTTATTTATTGATCTTTATTGAACAAAAATAAATTACGGTGGTTTAAGATGGCTTAAGATTAGCTATGGCTAAGGCGTTCGAGAATGGTTAAATTTCGCTCACTGAGGTAGACTGTTATCTTCTAAGAGAGCTTACATTGTGGATGTGTTCGCTGAAAATGCAAAGTGAAAAAGAGAACGAGGCGAGAAGTCGCCCAGTATTTATAGTGTTGGGATAACGACCCCTAGTGAACAATTAGGGAATTAAGGAGGAGCTAACTCCGACATTATCCCTCAATACCTCAAACTATTGCTTAGGCATTCGTGATTGGTCAAATTTTAATTTCGAGCTGAGGTGGATAGGACGTCGTGGAGCATTTGTATGGCCATCACGATCATCTGACTTGACAACACCTCTGTTTTCTTGTGGTGATGGCTGAAAGATCTTTTGTACACGCTCAAACCGAAAATAATTCCTAAATTAAAACAAGTAATTACCGATAATTTTTTCTGAAATTAATGTAGAAATGTATCAAATGATTTGTAGAAGTATTCAGTTTTGTATTGAATATGAAGTAATCCATTTTTGGATATATTAAATAGTTTACATTATTTACATTTTTCGGACTATTCATATTTGTCGCCATATTTATTACAACGTTTCGGCCGTTGTACGCTCCAGCCTTCTTCGGGTGGTTGGAATGTCGAACTGAACCCTTTATTTCGCTCACTGGGGTACACTGATATCTTCTAAGAGAGCTTACATTGTGAATTTGTTCGCTGAAAATGCAAAGTGAAAAAGAGAACGAGGCAAGAAGTCGCCCAGTATTTACAGTGTAGGGAGAACGACCCCTAGTGGACAATTAGGGAATTAAAGAGGAGCTAACTCCGACATTATCCCTCAATACCTCAAACTTTTGCTTAGGCATTCGGGTAAAATAGTTGCTGAAGACATTAGGTTTAAAATACCCAGAAATTCACAGCACAGTGGATAAAGGCGTTAGTTAGATCTAGTGACAGGACCCAAAGAGTGTGAGTTCAATACATGGTTAAGGAAGAGGGGTATTAACAGGAGATAACTGACACCCATTAGACATGGCACGTGGAACTAGAACAGTCTACCCCAGTGAGCAAAATAAAGGGTTCAGTTCGACATTCCAACCACCTGAAGAAGGCCGGAGCGTACAACGGGCGAAACGTTGTGATAAACATGGCGACAAAGATGAGGACAATAGTCCGAATAATGTAAATAGTGTTCATAATACCTCATCTCAGAAATATAGACAGATACTGGAGTTATCAGGTAAGCAATTAAACTAACGGAAGTTCCAAAGCCGGCAAGTGCGAGAAAAGAAACTGTTGTGGTAGAAGTGGTGGTTGCATTTAGAAATTTCAAAAGTAAATGGCTGGAACCTAGATACCAATCTAGTAGCACGCTTAAATTCATGTAGTCGAGACACCAGGAAATAAAAGCTTGTCAGAGCAGTAGCCATTAAAATATTTGTAGAAAAGACAGAGGGAAGCCACGTCACGTCGGTGAGAAAGTGACTGATTTTGAGATGCCAAGTCAGGATCGATTACATCACAGGCCTTTCTTTGGATTTTGCCAAGACCTCGAGTTGAACAGCAGGCGCACCAGACCATATATTGCAGCACTATCCAATTCACGGACCAATGGTAGATTTGCAAATGTACAAGATGAAGAGAAAAATCTTCTGGCACGACACAGTTAGCCAAATTTCCTAGCAGTAGATTCACCTATTGATTCGATGTATTATTGGACAGATGTATCTATTCGTAGCCTAATGAGGAAGAAAGTATTTATTCATGATAAAGCTTTATTTTCGGCATAATCTCCCTTCCTACTATAGCATTAAATTCACATAGAACATTATACAGTCAAATTTCATCATTTTTGTCAAGAAATTTGTAGCTAGAATTTGACTACATAATATCCTATCTGAATATGATAGACATTTTGACGTGTGATTAGAATGTCAGCTTTCATCTATGGGGTCCACGTTCGAATCTCGTCCTAGGAGATTTGTTCAAGAAGGTGTCTTCCTGATATTACCGCTGATGAAATTGACCTTTGTACCATATGTGACTGGGAGCATTGTAATGAAAGTACTCCCTCTCCAACTGTCATATCTAAATACTTATCATGATAGGCCTACAGGTGTTTTGTCCTTATCAGACATTGTATATTTCTTGGCCAGATCTGTGTCGCTGAGTCTTTTTATTTATAAATCTATTCATTCTGATGGAATTGAGAATGGTGTTTCCCTAAATGAGACGAGAAGACCGCATTTTTACAGCTGATATAGTTTTTCATCTTTTCTTCATGAAGGCTTCATGTTTCACTTATTAACATAATTAAGTCGTTAACAGTTGGGTTCTCAGTGGGTAAATTCTTGCGCGAGGCTCGGATGGCCATTTTTGTGGGACACGCTGGAATTAATTGATTATAAGTGATATGGTGAACGAATTTTTAAGAAATAACCGAAAATAGAGCGAAGACATATTTTAAAAGGAATTATGTCGATCAGAGTTTATATGATCTGCGTTGCGTGGACAATATCTGCTTAAAAATTGTTCGTTGCTCTAAAAGGAGTGGCTTGGATTTGCTCACAAAGCTGTTGCTTGAAGTTATTCTGAAAGAAATTACATGGAGTCGCTCTGAAAGAAATCGCTCAGAGTTATTCTAAAAAGAGTGGCTTGAATTTGCTCTAAAATGTGTTCCTTGAAGTCCCTCAAAGAGAAATTGCATGGAGTTGCTCTGAAAGGAGGCACGGTGGAGTAATGGATAGCGGCTTGGATTGAGGAATCGGAGAGCCGAGTTCGAATTCCAGTCGAATCCATTACATTCACTTACGTGCTAACACCCTTGGGAAAGGTGTGAATCCTCTTTATTCTCCCTCCAGCTATGGGTAAATAGCAGGACAGACTGGGTTCTATAGCCTTGGATGGCAACTGGCCTAGGAGAAGGAAAACTCTGAATTCAAACCTGCTCTTAGAGGAGGGTGAATGGAATCTCTCTGAGCCTTGGTTGGCAATCCATTTAGTGTTGGTGTCACGATAAAAACACCCTTGATATCCCTAGCGAAGCATCAAGAATACAACTATTTGACAAGATTATGACCTACACCAATCAAAGTATTGGTGAGTTCAATCTCGGCTGAGGCCGCAAGATGTGTGCTCTGAAAGAAGTTACTCAGATTTGCTCTAAAAAGAGTGGCTTAGCTTTGTTCTAAAATGTGTTGACTGAAGTCACTCTAAAAGAAATTACATAGAGTCGCTCTGAAAGAAGTTACTTAGAGTTGCTCTGAAAGTTGTGGCTTAGATTTGCTCTAAAATGTGTTGCTTGAAGTCACTCCAAGAGAATTTCCATGGAGTTAATCTGAAGGAAGTTTCTCAGAGTTGCATTAAAAGAGTGACTTGGAATTGTTCTAAAATGTGATGATTGTAGTTACTCTAAAAGAAATTGCATGGAATTGATCTGAAAGAAATTGCTCAGAGTTGCTCTGAAAGGAGTGTCTCGGTTTTGCTCTAAAATGTGTTAGTTGAAGTCCCTCTAAAAGAAATTGCATACAGTGGCTCTGAAAGAAGTTGCTCTAAAAGAGTGGCCAGGATTTGTTCTAAAATGTGTTCATTGAAGTCACTCTAAAAGAAATTGCATGGAGTTGCTCTGAAAGAATTGCCCAGAGTTGATCTAAAAAGAAAGGTTTGGATTTGTTCTAAAATGTTTTGCTTGAGGTCACTCTATATGAAGAGGAAGCAACCCATTTGGAGTCGGTTTCACAAGGTAGTGTTTCGAGTGCTGGGGAAGAACATACAACTCATCGGGGTAATACGAAGGAAATTAGGATGCATTGCTACAATGTGTGTGGGTCTTAGCCGTGAAGGTTCGAATGTAGTTCATCTGAACACTCTCCATTGAAGCGAGAGAGCAACAAGATGCTTGCACCGTCTCGTGTCTTAGAAAATGGTTGCAGGGTGGAAAATAATACTTCTATGAAAGAATTTGCTCAGATTTGTTCTAAATGGAGTTGCCTGAATTTTCTGCAACCGTAGTTACTTGAAGTTGGTAGGAGTTTATCTAAAGAAGTTACTCAAAAAGGAATTGCTCTAAAAGCAATTGCTTGGTCTTTTTCTAAAAAGAGGTGCATGGACTTGCTCTAATTTTAGAGAAAGTGCATAGTTGGAAATGCTTTAAAATGTAGTTTCTGGGAATTGTGTAGGATTGCAGCTCGGACGAGACACCAGGTTTGTTGCTTCCTGGGTAAGACGATAAACTACATCCGCGTGCAAGGTAAGACGATAAACTACATCCGCGTCCAGGGTAAGACGATAAACTACATCCCCGTCCTGGGTAAGACGATAAATTACATCCGCGTCCTGGTTAAGACGATAAACAACATCCGCGTCAGGGTAAGACGATAAACTACGCCCATCTGCAAGGCCTCTGATAAGGGGGTTTTGAGGAGCGTGGAATCACCTCTTAATTGGTGGTGTTCCCAGATCCACCCTGACCCGGGGTGGTAGCACCTGTTTGGGTCTTAGCTATAAGCAAATAGTTAACCCCAAAACTGAGGTAAAAAAAAAAATTATAAAAGTATAAATATAGGTTTTAATACCAGAAATACTTTGCAAAAACATTACCAGAAATTAATTTTTGGAGAAAAAAAAATATTACCAGCAATACGTTTTTGAAAAAAAAAAGCTATGAATCTATTTCAAAATTTTGTTGTCATTAAATGACCCACTGAGGTTGATATGCCATTAAACGAAACAGCCAACCAACAACCAGGTTTGTTGTCAGGGCCAATCTTCTTCCAGTCGAACGTTTGTGGCTCAATACATCAAAATAATTATTTGGTCATTTCGTTACCTATCAAATAATAGTTTCAGACTATTATTTTTTTTAGTGGTAGTATATTTGGCTCAGACCTTCTGAGGTTGACCGCGTGGTCAGATGGTAGACAAAACAGAGATGTCGATTTTGATTGGCTCAGCCGAACGTGGGAATTTTAGAGAGATAGAAAGCGTTTTCAGAGAATTCATTTTTACCCGTCGAAGAATGCAGACGTGTTAATCTCGTGTGTGGAAACTGCTCTCCACTGGGCTGGATAGCAACCCCAACGTTCTAGTTAGAAATGTACACGCCGATGTGTTAAATAAAATGAAGAAGTTTCAAATCACTTTTGTTGAATTTCTCACACATACACACGAACACACACACACACACACGCACGCACACACGCACACGAACACACACGCACACACACGCACATACACACACAGGTCTAAGCAACAAACAAAAGCAGGAAGTAATGATGAAAAAATGAGGAAAAGGCATTTTTTATGGACAAACAATAGAAAAAAAAAGGACAAGTAGCGAAAAGAAAAAAGGAAAGGACAATGAACACCCACACTTACACCCACACTTACGCATACACTTATAGCCACATTTACGCATACACACTGATGTGACAATGTCAATGTTTATGAAATATTTTAGTAAGAGACTAATTTTGTTTGTTTGCAAAAGTTTATAGCATGTATGGAAATTTATTGTTTGGTTTTGATTGGCAAGTTTAATGTTTTTGGGGTGGATCCAGATTTTATATCTGTTGCTCGGAGTTGCTCTAAAAGGAGTGGCTTGGATTTGCTCTAAAAGCTGTTGCTTAAAGTTATTCTAAAAGAAATTACATGGAGTTGCTCTTTTGGTCATGTGGAGGCCTGAATTTGCGTACGTAACGCAATGGAAAATGGTTTTGATAAAGAAAAACTGACAGCATTTTGTGAAGGGGCATTTCCACTGTGATTTCTATGGACTGTTAATGAGTGGAAAGTTTTTGTGACTGGTTTTGCGTGCTTTCAAATGTTTTAAGTTTAGAATTATTTTGTTAATTGTAATTAACTAACAAATGATTTTTTTTTTCATTTTTGTAACAGTGTGTGGATTTTTTTTTATTTTAAGTGCCGTGCGTGTGATTTTGCCTTCATTGTTTGGTTAATTAAGTTATTAATTGGTGAATATTGAGAAAGAATTCTTTGTAGAAAAAGTAAGTTACCTAATTGTTATGGAAATAAGTAGATTTGGCTTGCATAGTCTCGGATTTCCGAATGTGTTTGGGTCTGTGTCCTAGGGTGGGGATGGTCACGCCTAGCTATGTATTTAGGGACCTGATGATTTATAGGGAGTAGAACGGGTGCCTGTGAGCCACGAATTATTTATATCGAATAAATATCCCCAAAGATACCTCCGGGGCCAAGTTTGTCCAGGTGGCTTTTGGGATGTCAATTTGCGGTAGAGACGAAGAAATGAAAGGAACATTTGTAACAACGGTAGAGCCAGTAATGGATTAATGGAGATGATGTGCGGGTATGATTTTCCCCTGTGGGGAGCAGCCAGGGACAGGCGGAGATAAATATGGTACGAGATGAGTTTTGACAGACAGAGGTAGATGATCAATAACAGTAACTATAGGAAATTAATGGTGTTAAAAAATTGTGAAGATCTTTTCAACTGAATCTGGTAATATGCAAGAAAAAGATTAATTAATTGTTTGCGTAAATAGTGTCATGGTCTATGTGTGCTGTGTCACGTTGAGCGGGAAAGGAGTAGAGATCATAGTATATTTAACGTGTAAAAATTACGTGGCAAAGACGTGGCTCAGTTATGAAATTGCTTGACGCTGTGGCGTGCGGCTTTTGACGTGTTGTTTTTTTTTTCTGCGGGGGGAAGAGTATATTTGTTTTGTAATGAATTCGCGTAGTCTCAAGTGAAGAGGCGAGGAATTTTGCACTCCCCCGGAATATTGGATTACAGGGGTGGTAGCTGCTGATCTGAGTGGAGGGTATAATGAAGAGGTGAAAGTTCACTGTTGGAATGATTTGTATACAGACTGTCGTCTGAGGGGTTGACATATGGTCACGGAAAATAATGACCAAGAATTAACAAAGAACTGTTCGATATTTTGATTTTTTTTTTTAAATATTTGTGAAGCGTGAAAAAACTGATCATATTTTTGTTATGTTCATTCTTTTTCGGGATATGCGCATGCGCATGCACATGTGGTCACGTGACCGAGACCCATTGAAAAAAGATTAGTATGGACGCCTTGCATACACGAAATTATAGAGGGTATTTTAGAGGAAATAGTTTAAATAAAATTCATAAATGAATCTTTTTGATGGTTGTGTAAGGAGTGTTAAATATAATGTAGTCGAAATAAAATTCATAAATGAATTTTTTTATGGTTAGTTAAGGAGTGTTAATTAATAGTTTCAAACTATTATTTTTTAGTGGTAGCCTATTTGGCTCCTTTGGTTTAGTAGATTGATCATAGCTCTCCACAACTTCCTATCGATTGAGGCTCTAAGCAATATTTGTGCCTTTTCTATGCTTCTCAGTCCCTGTTCTGTCATCCATTTACACAAGTTTGTGAAGTAGAATATGTATCTCCACAACTTCCCACCCTTTGTAGCTCTAAGTAATGTTTGTCTCTTCTCTATACGTCCCAGACCCTTTTCTGCAATCCATTTACACAAGCTCGTTTGGCAGATTTATCATGGCTCTCCACAACTTCCTATCGATTGTAGTTCTAAGCAATGTTTGTCTCTTTTCTATGCTTCCCAGTCCCTGTTCTGCTATCCATTTACACAAAATCGTTAAGTAGGTTGAACATGGCTCTCCACAACTTCCAGAACGTCGGCCTGACTGCCTATCCACAACTTCCTACGCTTTGTAGCTCTAAGCAATGTTTGTCACTTGAATATCCGTCCCAGTCTTTGTTCTGTCATCCATTTGCACAATGTCGTTAAGGAGGTTGATCATGGCTCTCTACGACTTCCTATTCTTTGTAGCTCTGGATAATGACTATCCCTCCCAATCCCTATTCTAGGTTGATTATGGCTCTCCACAACTTCCTATAGTTTGCAGCTCGAAACAATGTTTTCCCCTTGACTATCCTTTGCAGTCTCTGTGCTGTCATTTATTTAAACAAGCACGTTGATCACGTCTCTCCACAACTTCCTATACTTTAAAACACTAAGTACCATCTATTTGCAAAAACACATCCGATAAAATATTTGTTATCTATCTATATTTCTGAGATGAGGTATTATGTAAGCTATTTACATTATTCGGACTATTGTCCCCATCTTTGTCGCCATGTTTATAACAAATTTTCGGTCGTTGTACGCTCCGAACTAAACCCTTTATTTCGCTCACCGGGGTAGACTGTACTAGTTTCACGTGCCATGTTTTAATGGAGGTCAGTTATCGCCTGTTAATTCCCCTCTGAACCCAAAGACAGGACCCAAAGAGTGTGAGTTCAGTACCTGGTTAAGGCAGTGAAGAACTTTCAGAGGGGAAATTGCGTGTAACTGGAATTGTTTTGCAAAATTTCAACAAACTTACTTTATAAATATCTTGCAGTTATACAAGATTCCATATTACAAGTCGTAATGGCGCTCGAAAATCCTTATTCTGTATCAAAAGAAACCCGTAAATATGTAAGCAATTCCGGATTAAATGTTGAAAAATGGCGTGGATAAAACTGCCATATAATCAGCAAGAAGAATGTAACAGAAAAAAAAGCCACGCCAAAATCAAATAGGAAAAAAAAAAAAAAAATGCCAGACCAAAATCAAATATGAAAAAAACAAAAACAAGAGCCCAAAATCAGAAAATCATTCAACTGGCGAATGTGTATAATAACATTGGTCAACAAAAAAGCGCTGGTTGATTGATCCAAAAGTGATTTGATCCATAGAGTTATTAGTTCAAATCCTGGCCACAGCAGAGCGAAAAACAAACATCTTGTGTAAATGGATTGCAGAAAAGGGTCTGGGAAGTTGTGGGGATACATGATCAACCTAATTAATGAGCTTGTGTAAATGGATGGCAGATCGGGGATTGGGAGGGATAGTCATGGGGCAGACATTGCTTAGTCACTAAAAGGATAGGAAGTTGTGGAGAGCCATGATCAATCTACTAAACCAGCTTGTATAAATGGATTGCTGAAAAGTGTCTGGGATGGATAGTCATGGGGCAAACATTGCTTAAATCTCCAAAGGATAGGAAGCTGTGGAGAGCCATTATCAACCTAGTAAACGAGCTTGTTTAAATAGATGGCAGGGCAGGGAGTGGGAAGCATAGAAAAGGGACAAACATTGCTTAGAGCCACAACCGATAGGACGTTGTGGAGAGCCATGATCAACCTACTAAACGAGGTTGTTTAAATGGATGGCAGGGCAGGGAGTGGGAAGCATAGAATAGGGATAAATATTGCTTAGAGCTACAAAGGATAGGAAGTTGTGGAGATACATGATCAGCCTACTTAACGAGATTTAATGAATGGATGGCAGATCAAGGACTGGGAGAGTTAGTCATGGAGCAAATATTGCTTAGAACTACAAACGATATGAAGTTGTGGAGAGGCAGCATCGCTTATGCTCTGACCGGACATAGCGTATAAAAGGGCAGGATGATCTACAAGAGAACGGAAGGAGACGAATGAGAATTTACCATTTTTTTTTTTTTTTTTTTTTTTTTTTAGTTTCGACGTCAAACGAGGAAAAGGGAATTTATGGAAGTCTATATTTTTTCTCGCGCTGGAAAAAAAATAATTCTACATCGCGTCTGCGAATCGAAATTTCTCGATGAAAGGTAATTAAAATTCGCCCACCATCGTCATCAAGTCGTCAGTAAGCGGAAACCATATGAAACACGTACTGCTAAAAGACTCCCTTTAAACGCGCCCAGAGCATGTGAATATTTACCCTTGCTCAACACTGAGAGGGTATGTGACACAAGGTCGGGTTTAATGTGGAGGACCCGAGCGCGTACACACGGGCCAAGAACGAAACTTCCCCGAGCCCCCGTAACCGTCGGTTGCGTTGGCTTCGGTGCGAGCACCGATTCCTCTCTATAGTGTTATGTGAGGGTGCAGCCTTGGTCATCTGTTTTCCAGGGCTTGACAATCTCACAGTGTGATTTTTCCTCAGTTGCGCCTCTGTCCTCCGACGGAGCCGCAGCTGAGTCGCGCTCTGCCCGAAGACAGAGACGCAACTGAGAGATGATAAAAATAACTACCCGTCATACATCAGGTAAGTATGTCGTATAAGCGGAAAAGTAAGAAGAAGCTGCGAATAATTATCATGGATTATTTATAGTGCCGGGGAGCGTCCCCCAGTAGCAGCAGTCGAAAAGGATTAGTATAAAAATAAAAAGACATAATATGTCTCTATTATTCAATGAAATATGTTTATATAAACATATGCTGCGTAAATATACCTATATAAATATTTACCCTGGATCCCTACTGATACGGGATGCGACACAAGGTTGGGTTTGATATGGGGAACCCGAGCGCGTACACTCGGGCCAAGAACAAAAATTCCCCGAGCATCTGCAATCTCGGCCTCAGTGTGATCACCGATGCCGCTCTCTACTGCTAGGATAGGGTGTAGCCTCGGTCATCTGTTCCCCCTTGCTGGGCACCTGACAGTGTGATTATCCTCAGTTGCGCATCTCTGATCGGACGGAGCCGCAACTGAGTCGCGCTTTGTCCGAAGACAGTGACGCAACTGAGAGATGATAAAAACATACCCGAGCATATTTGGGCTTTATCTATGTTTAAATCTATATTTCTATCTACATAATAACACGGAAAATGGAATCGATGAGCCGAGTTCAAATCTGAGCTGATGTTCTTGTGTTCAACTCTCACAGAAACACTCTTTGGAAATGTAGGAATCATCCTTCATCTCCCCCGCACAAGACAGACTGGGCTTAGCTGACAATTGGAGACGAGTAACTAAGTAAATTAGAAACGGGTTGGACGTGGGGCTGGCAACTACACTCCGTAAAATTGACGGTGGTCTTATAAACTACATTTCTCTCCTTCTACCTTTCGCTCTCTCCCTCCCTTTCTCTCTCACCCCTTCTCGCTCACCATTTTTTCTGTCTCTTTCTCTCTATGCCCTTTCTCTCTTTCCCTCCCTTCCTTCCTTTCTCACACTTCTTTTTCTCTTTCTCTCTCCACCCTTTCTCTGTCTCTTTCCGTCCCTTACCCTTCCTCCTTATCTCTCCCTCCTCCTCATCTACCCCTCCCTCCCTATCTCCTCCTCCCCTTTCTCTGTCTCTGGCTCTCCCTCTCGTTCTCTCTATCCCCTTTCTCTCTTTCCTCCTCCCTCCCCTCCCTTCCTTTCTCACCTTCTTTTTTCTCTTTCCTTCATCCTTTCTCTGTCTCTTTCTGTCCCTTCCCCTCCCACTTTATCTCTCCTCCCTCCTCATCTACCCCTCCTCCTTATCTCCTCCTTCCATTTTCTGTCTCTATCTCTCCCTCTTTTCTCTATCCCCTTTCTCTCTTTCCCTCCCTCCCTTCCTTTCTCACCTTCTTTTCTCTTTCGCTTCATCCTTTCTCTGTCTCTTTCTGTCCCTTCCCCTCCCTCTTTATCTCTCCCTCCCTCCTCATCTACCCCTCCCTCCTTATCTCCTCCTTCCATTTCTCTGTCTCTATCTCTCCCTCTCTTTCTCTCTATCCCCTTTCTCTCTTTCCCTCCTTCCCTTCCTTTCTCATACTTCTTTTTCTCTTTCTCTCCACCCTCTCTATGTCTCTCTCCGTCCCCTCCCCTCCTTCATTTTCTCTCTCCCCACTCTTTCTCTGTCTCTTTCCGTCCCTTCCCTCCTTCCTCATCTACCCCTCCCTCATTATCTCCTCCTCCCCTTTCTATGTCTCTCTCCGTCCCTTCCCCTCCTTCATTTTCTCCCTCCCCACTCTTTCTCTGTCTCTTTCCCTCCTTTCCCCTCCCTCCTCATCTACCCCTCCCTCATTGTCTCCTCCTCCCCTTTCTATGTCTCTCTCCGTCCCTTCCCCTCCTTCATTTTCTCTCTCCACCCTTTCTCTGTCTCCTTCCGTCCCTTCCCTCCCTCCTCATCTACCCCTCCCTCATTATCTCCTCCTCCCCTTTCCATGTCTCTCTCCGTCCCTTCCCCCTCCTTCATTTTCTCTCTCTCCACCCTTTCTCTGTCTCTTTCCGTCCCTTCCCCTCCCTCCTTATCTCCCCCTCCCGTTTCTCTGTCTCTTGTGGAATACTTAATAATGAAAGTAATAAAATCACAAACAAAAACAAACTGAAACTAAATTAAATCGGTTCGACTGTAAACCCGAACAAATACAAAAAATAAAATCTTGTAAAATCTTAAATTTAAAATGTTAACACCCCCCTCTTCATTCATACCTACACCCTTGTGCAAAATGAATTGAAACAACCGCTTTAGTTTCCTTTCTTTTCCCATACAGTCTGTTTTAGACCCACTCGGGTGACAGGGCTGTAATCGATTCCTATTTTATCCTCAGATTAGGTCATTTGCAATGGTGTGTAGTAATATGAATCTGTTTTCGGAGTGTATCATAAAATTTGTTTAACTTTGATAAATATTGCATCATCCGAAATTCAATCAGATTTTTATATTTATCACGCCCAGACACTATTGTATCGACTGTCGATTAGTGGTCCTACAACCATTGTCTGTGATCAGTCTGCAATAAACAACTTCGTGGAATGGACATTCGTTTTGTTTCAATTAATTTGCACAAGGGTGTAGAGTTAGGGTGAATCTGTTTTCGGGGTGTATGAGGAAATTTGTTTGGCTTTCATAAATATTGCATCATCCGAGATTGAATCAGATTTTTATATTTATCACACCCAGACACTATTGTCTCGACTGTCGATTAATTGTCCTACAACTACTGTGCGCGATAGACGTCACTCCAAGGAAGCGTACAAAAATTTTAAGGCGAACACAATGGCAAGCCTTACCAGAAAGTAAATCAAAGTAGTATAGACTGGCCCGGAATCTCTCCTGATTTAAATCCAATAAAGAATCTCTGGTCAATCTGCAAGGAACGACTTCGTGGAATGGACACCCGAAGTGCTAACATGTTCACTACGTCATGTTTCAAAGGGAAAATACGGAAAAAAGTAAATAATAATGGAATTATTCGTTTTGTTTCAATTAATTTGCACAAGGGTGTAGGTGATCGTGATCCTCCACATCTTCCTTTATAATTAATTTGCACAAGGGTGTATGAGTAATCATATAAACGTAGATATCAGTTTAATCAGATGTTGTCGGGAATGACGAATCACGCCAACCGAAAACAAAATGTCCAATTTACAAAAATCCATCGCACAATCGTCTCTGGACAGCAATCGCTCTGCTAGCGTGTTGGCATAATAACTGTTTTAATTGTTTCAGTCAGCATATAACCGATATTTTATTTCATAATAGTACCCTGTAGTACCTCGAGCTGCAGAGACATATACATCGATGTACACAAATGAGTACAGATTGATGCATATCATATTTATACTGACTGATAAAATATTGATACATACATATATATATATATATATATGTGTGTGTGTGTGTGTGTGTGTGTGTGTGTGTGTGTGTGTGTGTGTTTATAATATATATATGAATAATTGAAATCGAAACGATTGGAGTTCAAATTTAGATGTCATAATTTCCGTCCTCTGTTAGAACACATTTTTTTTACAATGATGTTCACCGTGTACAAGCCCCAAGATCCATTCGAGCTAGAGGCCCTAGAATTGAACAGATTAAGATTGTAGAGATCGAGAGTCAGGTCCACAAAGCAGCGATTCACTTCGTAGAAATTTAAAATTTTGTGCTTGTTTCATTTTGTATCTCCGATAGGCAGTTCGCATCTCGGGCTGTTTCTCTTGATGACAGTCATAGATTCTGTCTTCTTACAATTAATGTTTAGCATAAAACCGGACTGTTCAATGAAAATACAATTACTATCCTCGTTATAGTGAATGCGACTAACTTGTGAAATTTCAACAGTTTTTTTTTTATTCTAAGTGTAAGTGTACTTTTTTGTTTCCATTTCCTCTAAAACCTCATCGTTGCTCACATATGATTCTCAGCGTCCTTCTGTAGAACCATATTTCTTTTGCCTCACGTGTCTTCTACATTTGTAAGGAGATTGCCAAGATCTGTTTTCGGAGTGTATCATGAAATTTGTTTAGCTTTGATAAATATTGCATCATCCGAAATTCAATCAGATTTTTATATTTATCACGCCCAGACACTATTGTATCGACTGTCGATTAGTTGTCCTACAACCACTGTCTGTGTTCAGTCTGCAAGAAACAACTTCGTGGAATGGACATGTCGGTCCTCCTACTATGTAGGAGGATTGACATTACACAAGATTTTAGTACACTTTTCTTTTTTTCTAACAAAATTTTCCTTTTTCTTAATACTTTACTTAGCTTCTGGGAGGTACCATTTATTATTCCAATGCGTCTTCGGATTCCAGTCTCGCAATTACCGTCGTCTGTTAAAACAACCCCTAGATATTTCAATTTTTTGTACTTGATTGATTTTGGTGTTTCCAATTGGCATTTCGTATCTCGAATTGTTTCTTTTGATGAAAAAAAAACATAGTTTCTATCCTCTTATATTTGATGTTCAGCATACAAACCTATAATTCGATCATTCCACGAGAATACAATTGTTGACCTAATTATAGTAAATGAGACTAAATTATTTAAGAAATGTCGACAGTATGATAGGAGAGACAATAAGAGAGATGGGAAATATTTTTGACACTATCGATGGCGGATCTTGACGTTTTCAATGAATCGACCAGCGTAATATTTCGTTTTGATATCTAATCAGCGACTGACTGTCTCGCAGTTGGGACGTTTTGGATCAGCGCGTTGGATATAATTTGGGTTAATGTGGCTGGTGATAATCTATATTTGTTCTTCTTTCATGGGCCGTGTGACTTCAGAACGTAGGCGAACATGGCTCACCACAACTTCCCATCCTTTGTACCTATAAGCAGTTCATATTTTCCTACTCTCCAGTAAGAAGTCCTTGACATACGTCTTTGGTTACCCGATGTTTTCTTCTGCCTGTTTTAGCGCCAATACACCAGGCGTGTGTGTCGCAGTTCTCCAAGTCAATGCCTATGAAAACATTTGTTTTAATCATTTCACCTTAAGCAAGGTTAAAAAAAGCCAGTAATACTCAAGGGATGTCTGTATGTGAGAGAATATGAAAAAACAAAACAAAAAAAAAGACATTATTGTGCCCTGTCAGCTGAGGCTTCAGTATACGCCAACTGCACCTCTGCAATGGGGTAAGTATCCCAAATAAGGCGTCCTGGTTAAGACAATAATCTACATCCGCGTCCTGGGTAACACGATAAACTACGTCCAACAGCAAGGAAGTTTTGAGAAATGTGGAACCACCTCCTTAATTGCTTGTGTTCCCAGATCTACCAGGAGCCGGGGTAGTCGCACCTGTTAGTATCCCAGTTATGGGCAAATAGTTAAAACACCCAAATTTGGGATCAAAACACTATGAAGATGTAAAAATAGATTTTAATACCAGCAACAAATTTTTGAAGAAAAAATATTACCAGCATATTTTTTTTTTTTTTTTAAATATTGACAGAAATAAAAATCTTGTCGGTATGAAATAACGTATTGAGGTTGATATGCCGTAAAACAAAACAAAACAAAACAAACGAAATCATTATTAATGAGCGAGAACAATTAAAAGAAGAGGAATCAAGACGACAGTAGATAACGGTTGATACTGCATTTAAATGTTTGAAGATCAAAGTTGAATGGAAGGGAACAAGCCGGAAGAGTGGTTTGGTTTGGTTTGTGATGTGATGGAATAAAATACAAATATAAAACAAAATATTTCTACTATATTTGCCAAACCTATAAGTATCCGTGAATGTCGAGCTGGGATCCACGAAAACTAGAACGAAGATCACTTCTTGATAGCAGAAAGGATACAATTAACTGTACTGAATTGCGACGACCGTACGCATAACTATTAATTCCTTTGTTTGTTTTTTGGTTTCTACAATAAACCTGTTACTATTTATCCACCGGGTTTGTCCATTCCATATTCCTATTAGCCCGGAATATAACATTTTGGTTTGGTTTGTTTTACGGTATATCAAGCTTAATGAGTTATTTAATACCGATAAAGTTTTTATTGCTGCTAATATTTTTCAAATAATATTTCTGCTAATATTTTTTCAAAAATATTTTTAAGATCGACGACAGTTTTTCGTCAAGTAAACAAATAATTTTAGAATGAACCGAAATCACAGGTCACGAGGAAAAACTTAGAAATGAGCTTCCTGTTTAAAATGGCAGAAAAGAACTGGGATGATTAATAAAAAAATACAAACATATCTATAAGGATAGGATGTTGTGGAAAATACGATAACCCACGTCTGGAAGGAACATGGTGCATAGAAGAAGCGTTTCTTTTTCTTTCTTTCTTTTTAAAGATGACCGTGTCTATTTTACGTATAATCATTCAAACAAAATATTATTTAATAAACAATGAAACGCGGCTAGAATTAAATTGTCAATATGTCCAAAAAATGGTTAAATATCTATGTCAAAAGAGGTGGGTAAGTATTTTTCTCATCTACCGTATCAATTTTACATTTACAATTCGGTTTCGCTTATTTTGTTTTACGGTATATCAACCTCAATGGGTTATTTAATGCCGACAAGATATTTAGGATAGATTGGTTTAGTTTATTTTGTTTTACGGCATATCAACCTCAATGGCTCATTTAATGCCAACAAGATATTTAGGATAGATGGGTTTAGTTTATTTTGTTTTACGGCATATCAACCTCAATGGCTTATTTAATGCCAACAAGATATTTAGGATAGATTGGTCTAGTTTATTTTGTTTTACGTCATATCAACCTCAATGGCTTATTTAATGTCGACAAGATTTTTATTGCTGGTAATATTTTTTTATGATAGTTTGCTTTAGTTTATTTTGTTTTACCGCATATCAAATTCAATGGGTTATTTAATGTCAACAAGATTTTTATTGCTGGTAATATGCTTTTTTTTTCAGAAATATATAGCTGTTAATATTTTTTCCAATAAGAAATTGTTAATAATTTTTTCTTCAAAAACTTATTGCTGGTAGTAATTTTTTACAAAAAGGTTTTGCTGGTATTAAAACCTATTTTACACGTTTTGACCTCAGTTTGGGTGTTAACTATTTTTGACGTTAAAAATACCCTAAAAAACGATATTATTACGTTCAGTAGCAATCATCAAAACCGCCTGATCAGAGTCCTTGCTGTCAGATGTAGTTTATCGTGTTACCCAGGACGCGAATGTAGTTAATCGTCATACACAGGACGGCAAGATGGAAGAGATAATATATCGAAAGTTCCAGAAAATAAACTGTTAACATAAAAGACACGCTTACATTTAAACGTTTCAACTGTAAAAGGATGAGAACTTGCCGTCAATTTCGTACTGCTCTTAAATTCATTTGTCTAGGAATATGTGAAGAAAAATATTGAAAAAATTTATAAAGAGTAAAAAATTCTTATATGCAATTATGCTGTTTTAATGTTAATATAATGTCATTTCACCGTTTCGGTCTAATAAACCATCTTCAGGACATATTCATAAAATATAATTAACATTATCAATTCAACATGTCAAAGACTAGGAAGTACAAAGTAATGTTCATCAGAATAACTACCCTGAAAATATTTATAGGAAAGGGAAGCTACATTACTGTAGTTATAAAGTGGCTAAAGACGAGATATCAGCTCAGGACCAATAATATTGCAGATTTTTGGGGGGATTTTATCAAGGATCTCTACATATAGTGCTGTTCGATAAAAGTGACTCACCTTATCCTTTGGATTTAGCTCACCGTTCGTTTCATCGGAGAAGAGAACATTCTTCCAGTATTCTACGGTGAAATTTTTGTAATAGTGAGCTCATTCAAGTCTCTTGGCTTTGCTTATTAGCGGCTTAAACCTTTGTGTACAAGATTTGTAGCCTTGTTCTAACAAGATGTGTAACCTTGTTTTGACGGACTGTTGAAGAGGCAAGACTAACACCTTGCTCTTCGCTTAGACTGGCTGCAATTTCTTGGCTAGTTATTGTCCTATTCTTCGCAACTCCTCTCTTGATTACGCTGCCAGTTCTATCATCAATCTTTTTCTTTCGTCCCCTTGTTTCCTTCAATGGATCAGGAGTGGCATCATTATGTGCCCTAAGCACTCGAGAGACAGTTGATTGCAAGGTTATAGCAATTTCTGCAATTTCTCTCGTAGACTTGCCTGCTTTTGAGAGGGCAATAATAGATGCCTTAAGTGGTTCTGATGCGTGTTTGTACCCTTTCATCTGGTTAGTGACTTGAGTGGTTATTTCATGCTGTTTTTATACTGTATGAGGATTTTTTGGGAATATTCTGGAATACTCTAGATTTAATTTGTTCTAGAATTCTCTAGAATATTGTTCTGAGTGTATTGTAAAATAGTTTTCAATATTTTGTCAAAATCTCTTTAAATTTACCAGTTTAATCATTAGAATGCGATATCTGAGTCACTTTTTTTGCACAGAGTTTTATCCTGAATCTTATTTATATCTAAATTTATAATTATCAATTGAATACCTTAGGGTGAATAAACTTTTTTCCTGGGTGGTCGGGAAGCGGTCTTTATATTAGTAAATTATTTTAACCCCCAAAACAATAGACAAAAAATATTTTTAGTAAAAAAAATCAGGTGAGTCACTTTTATTGAACAGCACTGTATATGGCAGGAGCGCCAGACCATATGTGGCAGCAATATTCAAAACATGGGAAAATGTTAGTCTTATAAATAGGTGAGATAGATTCTGTCGAGAAAAATTGTCTAGCAAGACATAAAGCGGTGGTTTTTCCTTATCTGGAAAAATGAAAATATGAAAATCGGGAAGAAACTCTTAGCAAAGAACTTACGGTTACATCTAGGCATTTCAATTGTAAATGATGACATCTTGTCGCCAATCTACTAGTGAGCTGAAATTTATAAAGTCGAGGAACCAAACGGGACGTTTATAAGAACACTTAAAAATTTATTCTAATCAAATTCACCCCAGGCAAGGGAGTAAAGCCGCTAATACACAAAGGGTTACTGAATGTGAAAGAATTAGAAAACAGAAACATTATTAAAGAATAAGAACAATCGAAGTGTAATTAGAACGGCAAAAGATAATTTTAAAGGTTCCGATTAGATAATGATTGTGGAAATATTTATAGAAAATGATATAAATAGATCACGACATGTAAAAGAGAGATGAAATTCAAATTTTTATTATTGCATCATTCTAAAATTTGAATACATCAGCAGATATCTATTAATGTCAACAACTGAGTACAAATAGTTATTAATTAAAAAAATAATAATTAATGTATAATTTTAAATTAATTAATTAATTAAATCAGAAGAGTCAGGGTCACCTTTGTATCTGAATTTTCGTAAGAATCATCAAAATTAAGATAGCCACGACTTCGAAGAATAAAGTGTTCTTCGCGACAGTCCTTGCTTTTGATAATTTTTTATCTATAACATAAGAGCGTATTTCAAATATTGCAATTTGTGATATTCCTTTTATCAGGCCTTTTACCATGGGATGCTAACAGACATTAAAAGTTAACAAAAATAACCATAAATTCGTAAGAAATGAATATATTGTTGAAAATTCCTTTTTTACACAATATAGCTATTTGTGCTATATTATAATGCTTATTACCTAAGCAATAATAATATTGAATAATTTTCTTTAAACATTAAAGTATATTTTATCACGTCTCCCTAATAGCTGTTGCGATCTGTAAATCTAAGTGTCCTGGGTAAGACGTTAACCTCCATGCAACAGCAAGGCCTCTGATCAGGAGGTTTTGAGGAGCGTAGAACCATCTCATAACTGCTGGTGTCCCCATGTCCACCCTGACTTGGGGTGGTAGCACCTGTTAGGGTCCCAGCTATTGGCAAATAGTTGACCCCAAAACTAAGGTCAAAGCACTATGAAAGTGTAAAAATAGGTCTTAATACCAGAAATACATTTTTGTAAAAAATTATTACCAGCAATGAATTTTGAAGAAAACAGTTACTACTAGGAATACATTTTTGTATAAAATATTACCAGCAATATATTTTTGGAAAAAATATTAGCAGCAATAAAAAATCTTATCGGCATTAAGTAACCCATTGAGGTTGATATATCGTAAAACAAAACAAACCAAACCAATATATAATGCGATAGATAGATAGATAGATAGATAGATAGATAGATAGATAGATAGATAGATAATATAACCAGCAATAAAAATCTTGTCGGCATTAAATAACACATTGAGGCTGATATGCCGTAAATCAAAATAAACCAAACCAAACCGGACTCAAAAATACTCTTTGCAAAAATCCGTCAATGAAACATGATCTACGAACTGATTTCTTAGAAAGAATACATATTCATACAGACCTATCCTAAAAGCCTTGTTGGTATAACCCATTGAGGTGTTGGTATGACGTAAAAAAAATCAAATCAAACCAAACTGTAAATCTAAAATTGATAAAATAGAAGAAAAATACTTACCTTTTTTGACTTAGATATTTAACCATTTTTTTTTTCGTATTAGCAATTTAATTCAAGCTGCGTTTCATTGTTTATTAAATAATATTTTGGTGGAATGATTATATGTAAAATAGACACGGTCGATTTTTTCAGAAAGAATCGTCAGAAACGCTTCTTCTATGCACCATGTTCCTTCCAGACGTGAGGTATCGTGGCTTTCCACAGCATCCTTTTCTTATAGCTATGTTTGTCTTTTTACTAATCGTCCCAGTTCCTTTTTCTGCCATTGATTTACACAAGCTCATTGGCTAAGTTTCTCCTCGTGCCCTTCTTGACCTGTGATAAATTCTTCGTACAAATTGCTGTTTACTTGTCGAAAAACTGTCGTCGCTCTGGAAAACATAAATTCGTACACGTGATTTGGAAGTGAAATAAATTTTCTTTCTTAACTTACACTTATATTATCATTCACCCAATACAAGACCCAAGAACCACTCAATGTAGAGGATTACTGAATGAGGTTGTTGCAAGAATGTACAAGGATGAAGTAAGAAGTACATACTAGTGGTTGGTAATGGTTCATATCATAAAAATTGAAGATAATATTATTAATACTAATATTGCAAGCGGAAATATAGCAATTGAAATGACGATGGAAGAAATCCTCATAAAAAATGAATAATGATTGACAATAAAAATGAAATATTATCACTACTAGTAATATTTTTTTTCATCCCGTGATACGTAGGGTCGTAGGGGATCTATGTATTTACAGCAGCCACAGTAGAAGTGGAATTTCTTGGTCCAAATAGCCTGACAGAGCCCAAACCTCTCCAGGACGGTTTTGAATTCAGAGTGTTTCCTTCATCTTGACCAGTTGCCACCCAAGGCTATAGAACCCAGTCTGTCCTTATATTTACCTATAGCTGGGAAGGGAAGAAGAGGTTTCATACCTTTCCCGCGTAAGTGAATGTAATGGATCCGAGTGGTATTCGAACTCTGTTCTCTAATTCCTCAATATCCATTACATCACCGTGTCTCTAATATCAACAAAATGCTAATTTATTTCCACTAATAATACTACTAGTTGAAATAAAGCAAATGGAAATTCAGATGAACGAAATTCTATTCAAAATTTAATAATGGTTGGCAATTGTTCTTATCAAAATTGCAGATAACTGTAGAAACTTTTAAATGTAGCCGTCTCTTCTACTCCAATAGCTTCATACCTCACACCTCTCGCCTGTGGAACACCCTTCCCTATTACTGTTTCCCTGAGAGCTATAATCTCCAACTATTCAAATGTAATGTCAATCGACATCTCCAGTTGCCTTGATCTATCCACTATCCTTCTCCTCATACTTTCTTCTATCACTCCTATCTGCTCTCGCTCCAAATCTTCTGCAACCCCCTGCATCCTAGTGGCTTCACGCTTTGCTCGGGGCGTAATGATTAAAATAAAAAAAAATAAAAAAAATAACAGTGTTTAAATAGCTGCGATAAAAAGTGATTGAAATTAAGATGGTAAAAGACGTACAAGTAAAAATGCAGACAATATTATCCAGAAAACTAAAACTAAAACTAAAAACAAAGCTTGAAATTTAGGAAATAAATATATTTAAAAGACAGTTAATCGTTTTTTGGGTTGTTTTTTTTTTTTTTTTCAATATCATGTCCACGTTGTACTGCTATCGTTGTCAGAACTGGCCTAATTTCCATAAAAAACCCCCAAAAAAAACAAATATCAAGGCGCCTGACTTTGAATATGGCCGACGTTTAGACGATCATTTTTCACTTTAGTTTAATCTTATCTTTCATCGGAAGCGGAGGTGGGCTTCGTTTTTTTTTATGTGCTTTTGGAGCCTCGCATTTAATAACGACTAGACAGGGAAGTGACGGTAGGACGGGTTTCACTGGGACGAGAGAGACGACTTTAACAAACGGAAACACCGCTTGTCCTGGATTAGCATTACACGAAAGAATGACACTATTGTACCGACATTTTACCCCAGGTCGTAGTTATTGGCATAGCTGTTTGATCATTACGGGATCACTTTCAAAGCATCACCCCGCCCCCGAGCAAAACTCGGGTTAAATAACATAGCACGTAATGGTGTCCAATGTTATTTTTATGACAATAAACAATAGAAAAGAATAATATCCTTATAATTCTGCTTATCCCTTCCTTAGTTGGCACGACCGTTACGCCCTGCCAATACCTCATAAATAATGGGCAATTCAGTTTTGATCGCATAGAAAGACGGAAAAGACATCAGAGACGCTACTTGGTTTCAGTGACACAAAGAAAGAAAGAAAGAAAGAAAGAAAGAAAGAAAGAAAAAGAGGAACTTAGAAGTGTTTAAGGATTCCCGCTAATACCTCATAAATAATTGACTATTCTATTTTGATGGAAAAAAAGATGGAAAAGATATCAGGGACGCTACGTGGTTTCACTGCGAGAAAAAAGAAAGCATGAAAGAAAGAAAGAAAGAAAGAAAGAAAGAAAGAAAGAAAGATGAAATAAAGGAACATAGAAATATTTAAGGATTCCAGCCAATACCTCATAAATAATTGACTACTCAGTTTTGCTCGCGTGGAAAGACGGAAAAGACATCAGAGACACTTCTTGGTTTCAGTGCGAAAAAGGAAGAAAAAAAGAAGAGAAAAGGAAAGGAACATAGAAATGTTTAAGGATTCCCGCCAATATTTGAAAAAAAAATTTACTATTCCGTTTTGATCGCGTAGAAAGACGGAAAAGATATCAGAGACGCTACTTGGTTTCAGTGAGAAAAAGAAAGGAAAAAAAAGCGAAAGGAAAAAAAAACGTAAGGAATATACAAATGATTAAGAATCCCTCTCAATATCTCATAAATAATTGACTATTCCTTTTTTATCGCGTGGAATGACGGAGAAGACCTCAGTGAAAGAAAGAAAGAACGAAAGGTTTAACGTCTGTTTCAGTGAAATGATAAAACCTGTTAATTTACAACCTTTTCATTTGTATCCACTTACTTCTTAAAATAACGAACAGTCTTCATCTTATTTATAGTTATTGCGATATTTTGATAAAATATCTAACAATGCGATAGAAGAATTTCTCCGGATAATTTACGATTATAGAACACGCCATGACTTCAATCATTAAATTCAGGTTCATCAGAAAATACAAATTAGAAAACCGTGAAATTTTCATGAAAACTTTTAGCCTTATAGTATTGGATTTTTTTTTTTAACTCAAATACTTTCGACCTTTTCGAAGATCATCTTCAGGGGCAATTTACAAAGACAAACATACTATTGTAACTGCTATAATAACAAAACAAAATCAACCAACCAACACCCAACAAATTTATTACGAATATAGCAACAATTTATTAAAGTGTATATATGATGTAATGTCATTTTACATTTGTAGCAATTTCTGGTCAGTTGCCTTATATTGAAAAGCTTGTTTTGCAAAAAAAAAAAAAAAATTCCATACCTACAAGCAATAAATTTTAAAATTTCAAAATAGCTATAAAAGGGCGCGTTTCATGCCTTTTTTTTTTTTTTAAAATCCCTATGACAACGGAATGCAGATTTTATCGCATTTACAATAAGTTTGTCATCGTAATCCACCCCTGAAGATGATCTTAGAAACGGTCGAAAGTGCTTGGATTAAAAAATAAAATAAATAACTACGGCGCCTTCCTTTCTGAATTTCATCTAAACATCAAGAAACGGATTAAACAACAGGAAAGGGTCAACATGAAGAATAAGTAATCACAATATGTTTATATTTTTCAATAAATCATATTTCGTGAACCTTTAATTTTAGTTTTAATTCCACGCTAATAGATTACATGTAATATTTCCAAAAAGCTAAATACTTTGTTGTATTTCAAACCGAATTTAAATTGATCGGAATATCTTTACCTACTTATCACTAAAATCTATAAATTCAACTATACTGACAAATCTATCAAAAACAACATAATTCTCTAAAAAAAAAAAAAAAATTACAAAAATGAAATATACTTTTCTGAATCTTTATTTGTGGAAGATTAACTCATTTAATGCTTAATTAATCTGAAATGAAACAAGTATTATTTACTTTTGGTTTTAAATATCGCAGAAAGTAATATTTTTAAGATGGACTAGGCGTTTTTGAAGTGTTAAATAATTTATAGATATCTTCATGTTTAGGTAATTTAAATAATGTGACAACAACGAGAAAATAACATGAATAAAATGAGAGCGCAAAATTATATATATATATATATATATATATATATATATATATATATATATATATATATATATATATATATATATATATAATATATAAATAAACATTTATGTCTGGATGGATTTAAAATCTGTTTATTGTTGTCAAATTTTTGTGGTCTGAATTGATGGTGCCTGATCCCGTGAAATAAATTATTACCAATGGATTTCAAAGGACTCCGTTTCATCATATATATATATATATATATATATATATATATAGTCAGTGGGTAAGTAATCCAAGAAGATCCTATTAATATAAAATATTAAAACTTATCCACAAAAGAGAGCTCAATATAATTTTTTTATTATAGAGCATATAAACGAATTACAATTACAATTAATGAGATGCAAACAAATTATGATTGCAAAAGCGTGAAACCCAGGGTCACAAACGTATATCCGTACAAATGAATATGTTAGCTCTATCACTGATATTGTGCACTTTCAAATAAGTACTGCACATATAAAATTATATATATATATATATATATATATATATATATATACTGTCATCCACAGACAGACTGTTTCGCAGCTCATCAGTGTGGCAAGACATCCGATCGCTTCAAGCTAGGATCGAAACCCAACTGGCAGAGAGTAAGGTGAATTTTTACGTATTTATTTTTGAATAAACACGACTGTGATTCAGAGTGCTCGATTCATAGAAGAGCTTTGCATTATCAGCAGTAGCAGTCACTGTTTATAAATTCTTTTCCTCTAAAGTGCTCCACCGAATTTTATTTATTTGCTGATAATGTTGTATGTGGACGTCAGTATTTCAAAAAATTGACAATTTTATATACCTATAAGAAAAATTCTTTTTAAAATACCGAGTTTCGGTGAATTGTATCGTGCGTTTCCATTAATCATTAATTAATACATAATATATAATCTAATAACAATATCACTTGACTGCTACAAGTAATGCAGAATTTTATAAGATTTAAAAGTATAATAATTATACTAATTAAAAAAAAAAAAAATGAAAACAATTCTTATGAAAATTAATTTTTCACCGAAATATTTTCTTAGTGATCTTAATAAATCTTATTTATTAAAGCAATTAAAAGTTTTTCCTAATTAAATAATAAATAGCTTACTTTTATTGATTTTTTAACGGCTCAGAGCAGATTTTCTAAAAGGGGTGAGGCTCTTATTTAACCAAAAAACGATTGAGGATTCAAATTCTCCAACGACTTGTCGTTATAACGTTTAATTTATATTTTCGATATATATATATATAATGTGTATATAAATATATATATTATGTATATATATATATATTATATATATATTATATATGTATAATATATATCTATATTATTTTTCAATGTGTCCTATATATATATTATGTGTGTATGTATATATATTATGTGCATATATATATATATTATGTGTGTGTATATATATACATATATATATGTATGTATATATATATATATATATATATATATATATATATATATATATATATATATATATATATATATAATTATATTAATTATGAAATTAAATGAGTGGAGGTAACAGATGTAAAAATATATTTGCATTACTTTTTTTAAAAGAAAAATTTCAAAAATAATTTCCTACATTTATTTATAAGTCCTAAAAGTTTACTTAAAATCACACAATTTTCTAATTTTTGCCAGAATTTCCAAATCAATGTTTTTTTCACCGCTACAAGACATTCATATTTCCCATGATCCCCGCGTTAACGCCAGAAAAGAAGATCCTTTAACCAAAGTTCTAAAAAAAGTTAAATAAAAATTCCTACGATAAATATTCCTTTGTTGTTTCCTCTTCATAATATGTTTAACGAGAAAACGTTGCTTTTATTCTCTTATGACCATTTTTTTCATTATGTACACTCTTTTTTTTCACTGAAATTTTAAAGGTATCAAATATGCAATGTTTTACCTTTTACAATCTTTTATTTATCAATGTCTATTAACAAAATCAGACGGTTTAAAATCTAACTAATTTGTCATTATATACCGGAAGTAACAAAATTATATACCGGAAGTAACTTATTCGAGTTCACATCAAGCGTCTGGTCTACGTCTTTGGTGGCAAAGAATGTCAACTGACACTCAAGTTAGCGTAAGTAAAGGTATATTTTACAAATGACCGGAACAGATTCACTAAAAAGGATGTGGCAAACCCACCAACCATGCCATTCGTCGTTTGACTAGGAAATACGGAATAGGAGTACCTTTGTTTGTTACTGCCATTGTTTCTGTTGCAAAGATATCTGTTGTCGTGAAATGCAGTATATTTTTTAAATTGGTCATGCAAGGCCTGTTATGGTATAGGAGGGCATGTAAAAAGTCTATTTTACTTCTATTCAATACAATATAGTCAATAACTTGAACGGAAACCATATTGGTATGGTCAAGTAACAAGTTTCTCAAACAGCGTGTCACGTGACGCATTGAGAATGCTATACAAAGTTAAAAAGAAAAAAAGGCCTTAGGTTTATGTATGTTTGTCAATGGAAGGTAAAGCGAAATCATCCCGTAACCACCCCCACCTGGAGATAAGGCAGGATCAACAGGTTTATAACATTTCTTTCCTTGTCTTTTTCTTTAAGACAATATTATTCTTGAAATCGGAAAACCGTTTCCAATATTTCAGACTTAAGGTTTTGAAGTCTGGAGAGTTTCTCCTTTATTCGAACTAGACGACCGAAAGAAGAAAAAAATCATTCTCTTTATAAACAATATTCCAAATAAAAGAAGAAATGACAGACGTTGCTTTTATAATATTTAAAATTAATTATTATTATTATGAACAGACTGATATATATATATATATATATATATTATATATATATATATATATATATATATATATATATAACCTGGCTGCTCGTCTTGAAATGGACCTCCAATAGGTTGTTAATTGGGGCAAGAATTGGCTGGTCAACTTTAACGCCTCAAAAACTAAACTACTCTCTATTAATCACCATAGAGATCATTTCCTGCCCCCCATTAGAATGTCTGATAGTCAACTTCTTGAGAGCAACTCCCTGCGTCTGCTCAGTCTCACGTTGACTGCTGACCTGAGATGGAACAAATACATTGAGTCAATTGCTTCGTCCACCGCGCGAAAAGCTGGCTCTCTGTGCCGCGCCAGGAAATTTTTCTCCCCTGAATCGATACTTCAAATATACAAATCAACCATTCGCCCTTGCATGGAGTATTGCTGCCATATATGGTCTGGGGCACCTTCTGTTTACCTCGGAGTTCTTGACAAGATCCAGAGACGGATATGTAATATAATTGGCCCTGATCTGGCGTCTCGTCTACAGTCACTCTCTCACAGACGCGCCGTCGCCTCTCTCTGTCTTTTCTACAAATACTTTCATGGTAATTGCTCCGATGAGCTGCTTTCACTGGTTCCCAGACTCCATGAATTCAAGCGCCCTACGAGGCTGGCATCCCGCTCTCACCCTTTCACTGTAGAAACTTTTAAATGTAGCCGTCTCTTCTACTCCAATAGCTTCATACCTCGCACCTCTCGCCTGTGGAACACCCTTCCCAATTACTGTTTCCCTGAGAGCTATAATCTCCAACTATTCAAATGTAATGTCAATCGACATCTCCAGTTACCTTGATCTATCCACTATCCTCTCCTCATCCTTTTTCTATCACTCCTATCTGCTCTTGCTCCAAATCTTCTGCAACCCCCTGCATCCTAGTGGCTTCACGCCTTGCTCGGGGCGTAATGCTTAAAAAAAATAAAAATTTATATATATATATATATATATATATATATATATATATATATATATATGCTAACTAAATACTTGTTCCAACGCATCAAAAGCAGGAACATGCTGTATACCCTCGTCTTAAACCTATATATTTTTATAGTCCTATGTATACCAAGTTATTGTTAAGGCATTTGAATTTTTTTGAAAATATATGACTTTATAAAAAAAGGAATTGTTCTATTCTAGTATAAAAATCATTTTTTTAATTAACAGAGTAACATTGTATGTGGACAAAATTTATGAAATTTTGTCCGATAATAATTTACATTTCCTAAATATTAAGGTAACTTCAAATAAACAGGGCATATGAATATAAGACCAAATGTCACAGAAAGTTAAAGTGTCTGTATTTTGTTAAAGAATATTTGAAGAATTGTCTTAACTAATATTGATTTTATCCATTAATGTTACGAAAAATTTTTCGAATTTTAGTAAGTTCTCCATCTAACTTTTTCAGGGGAATTTTCATGACAAAACGATGGACCAAAGTTATAGATATCAGAAGATAATTTTGCGAGACTTAGGAACAAATGATTTCCATTGTCGTATATAGACCCAGTGAACGTGGGCTTATTTTTACGTTAGTGACAAAACCCCATCCTTTTCGTTCATAAATTTGACATCCAAAATGAAATTTAAGTCTATCCTTTTCAATCTCCATTGTAAACTTAAGGAAGGATGGAAAATTTAGTTAATTAAAAAATTACTGTCATCTATGAAATTTATCAAATCAGGTTTTTTTAAAGCCAACTATTTTTTAAGAACTCAGGAAAAAAAAGCATCGCGGATGAATTTCCCTCTGGCGTCGAGCAGCGTGCCCGAGCCATCGGAGACGACGCTGGAGCAGGACATTTGGAAGGGAATAACTCAGGCGACGACGTAAAATTCATTGCATAGATTAAAACAGATAGTTTTAAAGAATCTAACATATTATCATAAAGTCTTCTATTTCTCATATATTATAATAGATAAAATCTAAAATATTATAATTACAATGTCTGAGAGTTCTTTTTGGATTATTTCTTGCAAAATTCAAGAATTTCTCTCTTCTCTCTCTAATCTCTCTCTCTCTCTCTCTCTCTCTCATGATGATTATATATATATATATATATATATATATATATATATATATATATATATATATCAGTATTCATAATAATAATTAATCTTAAATATTATAATTACAATGTCTGAGAGTTGTTTTTTTATATTATTGCTTGCAAAAATCAAATATCTCTCTCTCTCTCAATATCTCTCTTATCTAATATATATATAAAGATGATAAAAATTTTTAAAAATAAATTATTTCAAATAAAAGAACTCTCAGACGTTGCTATTATTATATTCTTCAAGATTAATTATCTATTATAATCTATGAGAACTCGCAGACGTTACTGTTATAATCTTTAATATTAATTATTATTTATTTTAAACCATCAGAAATCTCAGACGTTGCTATTATAATCTTTAGTATTAATGATAATCAATTATAATCTATAAGAAATAAAAATTTTGTGATGTCAAAATAATATCGTGTCACTTTTGTAAAATATAACGAATATTCGTTGTCAATTTTATTAGAAACGAATACTCCTTTTTAAACGTAATGCCAAATTTTTTTTCGTTGCCATCAATATGTAATGTTAAAAAAAAAAATAATTGTCAGAAAATTGAATGAATATTTTATTTGTTTTTTAAAAATCAACGAACACTCGATTTTCTTTTGTAATGCCAATAAATACTATTGAAAAATTATTTCAAATTTAAATTTTTAATTGTAGTAGAGACTTTGTAAAAAAAAATACAACTATATTTAGAAATTTGATAAACTTGGAACTAATAGACGCTTTCGAATAACACTCTTCACAATCGTAAAACTTTTTATGATAATACTTGCTCGAATAGTAATCCTGTCAAATAATTGAAATAAAAAATAGTATAGATAATAAGTCTGTATAAAAATAATAATAGATATAAATATAGAATATAAATAGATGATCATTTAGACGAAACAATAAATTGAATATAAGTGTTTCCTCTATGGTTACATGGTCTATTTAGTTCAATAATAAGGTCGCATGTGTTTGCTCACTGGCGATCTATGTTCAAACTCAAGTGACACTCCATTCCTATATAACAAGCTCGAGGGACATTGCTATTATAATATTTAAGATTAATTATTTTTGTTTTTTAAATTAAAATTTTTTTAAGTGATTGAAAACAAAAAGTAAGTTTTTTTTTGATAACTCGTAAAAAGTAAAAAATCAATTAATCTTTAAATTAAAATCAAATTGAAATTCATAATTCATAATCAATGATCGTTTAATTTTCAAATATTATTTCTAATAAGAAAGAAAATTTGAAAATTAAACGATCAATTGCTCTTACGTATTTGTTTGAAAAAGCGTATTACGGGCATAGTTTTTTTTTTTTTTTTTTTTGGCTACCATTGATGGATCAATTATCATTAAATTCATAAAATAAAAAGATACCTAAACATTATTAAATTTCTTAAAGTTGTTTACCAAAAAAATGATTATCATATCACCTGAAATTCTTGCTTAATCTATAGTAATAGGAAATATTATTTAAAAAAGTATATTTTTCTAGCCTCAGTGTCTATTCTAAAACTCCATTCGTATTTTTTCTAATGAACTTCTCTTGTTCACCTTTGCAAAATTTGATACACTCTATATAAGCAGTGTTTTTCATCATATGGTTTTTATATAATTCAACTTTTTTTCCATCAAATAATAATAATTGTCATAAAAAATACATAATGTGAAACCTCAAAATTATATATGAACAAATTAATTTTTATTTTTTAAAAATATTATACATCAAACTGACCACAACTTTGTTATTAATAATGCTACTCTGATCAAAGGATAATATAATTCATTGCGACGTAAATATCGAGAGAATGCCTTAAACGCAAAGTCATCTACTGTAAAATTTGCGAACTGTCTCTTACATTTCACCATTCCGGACAGATATTCTGTTATCACAGTGTGGAATAACTACTTATAATAAAATACTTACTAAAGTGATGGAAAGAAAAAGGAAAAGACTCTAAAAAAATTCGATAGATAATAAGAATGAAAATCTAAAATTCCTAGAACCCTTCTGTCGTGTGCATGTGTAGTCGTCCCAAAATAACAAATTTGGTCCGTTGAACTCCTGAAGGTCGTAACGCGCCACAAGCAAACTTTATTCCACTTTCACATACAACTTCCCCAATGCTGTTCTTCATATATTACAATATATGTCGTTATCTCATAACAACATTAGTTTATCAAATTTCTTGAAGACGACATTATATAAAAAAAAAAATGAACATATTTTAGTAGGCATATTCAATAATTCGCTGAAAAAAACAGCCTAGCCTGATGAAAAAATGTCTTAATCTTTAAAAAAAAAATTTTTTATTTAATGTTTATATTTATTCTTCAGAGGAAAATACACCAATGTTTTTTTTAATTAATTTTTAATTTTTTTTTCATTTCTATTTCGAATTTTTTTAGAAATCTTGTTTTTTTTCATATAAGATCACGTAATATTTGGCATTGGTTTTTTAATGCTTTTTCAGTTGAAGAACACATTAATTTTTTTTTTGCAAAATAAAATAATTGTTAATTTTAATTTTTTTTCTGAACTTATTCAAAAACAATGAAATTATTTTTTTAATGAATTTTTTTTAGAAAATTATTGTAAAAATATTGTTTTACAAATTTTACCAACTCCTTAATTAATTTTTATAAAATTTAAAATTAGACTTTTAAATATTTTAATTAAATTAAAAAACTTCATTAAAAGAATATAAATCATCGATTTTTTATGTTATCGAGAAACGTTTCTATTTAAATTTCCAAAATGAATGAAATGTTTCTAAAAAATTTGTAAAAACATTATTTTAATTATAAAAGCTTTTAATGGATGTTGGTATTAATAATATATATTACGAACAAATTATTGTCTCAAAAAAAAATCAAATATTTTTTCTGAAGAATAATGAATTTTACAAGAATTGTTATTTTTTCAATTTTAAACTCAAAAATGTGAAAAAATTTTAAATATATTAAAAATAAAAATTGAATATGAGTTTTTTTAAAAATTCTCTTTTTAAAAAATCTATTTTTACAGATTTTAAATTTGATAGCTTATTATAATCTAAGAAGCGTTTGTATTTTTAGAATATTTTTTAATATGCCAAAAATGTATTAAGAACGTTTCCGGTAAAAATTTGACAAAATTTTTAAAAATAATGTCAAAGTTTTAAGAGTTGTTTCTCCTGATAGCAAGGTTCCGGCTTCATAAACTGTGTGGCTTTTGTTCTGGCTAGCACGTGTCAAATTCTCTGAATAACCGACCATCATTGTCGCATTTTCGAAATTTTTAGTTTTCTTTTTTTTTTTACATATTTAACTAAATATTTTCTTTTCATTTTTTAATACAATCATTGTTTTCTTTTCCAGTGGAAGACATAGTGCAGTTATTATTTTTTTTCTATTTTAGATTCAATTTGAGGGATGGAAACATTGCAGGCTTCGTTAAAAAAGTTCCTAAAAAAATCAATAAAATATTAGGCTTTTGAATGTATTTAATTTTAAAGAATTACTTTATAGTTAAATAAAGAGACTGGAACACGGAACGCAATATTCATGCTCAGAATGTTATCAGAAAGAGCAATACAAATGCAGAAGGACGTGTACCTATGTTTTATAGACTGCATAAAGGTCTTCGACAAAGTACGCCACAAGAAACTGATGGAACTACTCAGCAGCCTCAATATATTCGAGAAAGATATCAGAATAATCAAGAACCTATACTGGCAGCAAACAGCATGCATGCACATAGGGAACGTGTTCAGTGAATATACAAAACCAGAAAGGAGCGTAAGGCAAGGATGCGTCTTCTCACCCGACCTGTTCAACCTATACAGCAAGGCAATTTTGAGAGAATTGGAAACCCTACTGGGATTTAGTATTGGCGGCCACAATCTTAACAACATAAGATACGCAGATGACACAGTACTGATAGCAGACACGGAAATGAAATTACAAAATCTCCTACAGAAGGTAGCGACGGAGAGTGAGAAGAAAGGACTAAGCATAAACGACAAGAAGACAGAATGCATGGTCATCAGTAAAAGGATGAGCCCGAAATGCGATCTGAAGGTCGGGAACACTAGAATCAAGCAGACGCGGAAGTTTAAATATCTGGGAAGCGTCTTGACAGAGGACGGTAAGTGCGACACTGAGATCCGTAGGCGTATTGGGATGGCCAAGGACACATTCCAAAAGCTGGGCAGAGTATTGCGAGACAGGAGGATATCTTTGGTAACAAAGAAAAGAATACTGAACTGTTACGTGATATCTGTCCTTCTTTACGGCAGCGAATTTTGAACTTATTCCTCAAACATTGAGAAGAGACCCGAGGCGACAGAGATGTGGTTCTACAGAAGGATGCTAATGATATCATGGATCGAGCGTGTGAGCAACGAGGACATCTTTCAAGGAGAAGTTTCAAACAAGGAGGAGGCTTATACTTAATATCAGGAAGAGGCAGCTGAAGTTTCTGGGACACATAATGAGGAAGAAGGGCCTGGAGAATCTGATACTCACGGGTCGAATAGAGGGAAAGAGAGACAAGGAAGAACAACGCGTGACACCTGTCGGACTTAAGCAACTGGATGACAGAACGTGGTCTGGAGGAGGAAGCAGAGGGAAGGAACTTGTTGAGAGCTGCAAGGGATAGAGGGAGGTGGAGAGCCATGATCGCCTACGTCCTGAAAGGACATGGCACATAAAAAAAAAAGACTTGACCGACTTTTTTTGGTTACTAAAAAAATCGAACCCTTTAATAGTCCATTTCTGTCCTTCCGTTCGATACCATTGCCCTGACCTTAGTTGTTGATACATTGAATGTAAAGTCAATTAAAGTTTTGGTCAAACAACAATCCCCTGGTACTAACGTTAATACATGCTTGGGTCTAAAGTATTTCCAACTAATATTCCATTTTTCTGTTAAAAATTAAATAATAATTAGCCAGATAAACAACGGTCAAAACGTTTTAAATTTTCTAATTTTTTAAATGAGGATAATTGAATTGAAATCCAAATAATGATATTTTCAAATTTTAAAACGAAAATAGCCAATGCCGAAACGTTTAAAATGGCAATGAAAAATAACAAACAAATAATGTAATTTTATGGCAAATTTACAATCTCGACTAAAAAAAAGATGGCCGAAAGTAAAGCCCAAAATAAAATTCTTTTAAAAAGACGAAAAAACATTGTAATTTTTAATGCAAATAATTGTCCTTTGGATCTTTCCTCCGAAGTATAAACATAGCAGAAATGTTTTGGACGAAAAAAATGATTTATAAATGAATAATGTGATTTATCATAATATTTTCAGAATAGCAAAAAAAAAATGTTTTTACCTATATTTTTTTAAAATTTACATATTCAATAAAAATTTTAATCAGATTTTTTAATAAAAATCTCAGTTAAAAAATTCAGAATAATTAATTTCCTTAAGAAAAATTCGGCGTAGACGTAAAACGTTGTGAATTTTTCTTTGAAAATGGATTTTTCTTTTCAATTGAAACAATGCAAGTAATCATAAAAACACATCTTTTTTCAATTTTATAGTTAATTTGATTTATTATATCTTGATTTTTGTCCTTTTTATGCCTTTCTTATATACTTGAAAAAAAATTAATAATCATTGATGATGACCTTTTGATTTTTTAAAACTGCTCATAATCATTTGGATTTCTCTGAAGTTTCAAATTTTTTTTTTTAATGTCCTTGTGATTTTTTTCTAATGTTTCTTAAATCTTTGTCTCTTAATAATCGATTAAAAATTTACAAATGAAAATGACATAGAAAATTGAGAAAAATTAGAAAGAGGGTATTAAGTTTTTTTATTCTCTTCTGAGCTTTTATTTCTAGTTTTTTAACAACGTCTCATGTAAAATAACTGTTTTAGATTTTTTAAAATTTTCGGCTCAGTTGTCAAAATAACTTGAGAAACTTTTTTTTTTTTTCTTTTCAATTCGAACGTTTTCATTTTGATTGAACATTCAGAGTTCTGAGTCAAACCTTTTCCGTTTTTTTTTTTCATTTTATAACAAAAAGATCTTCCAAATTATTCGTTTCTTAATCGATGTTCGTTAATTTTTTTGGTTTGCGTCAAATTATCACTTTTTTCTTATGATTCTTAATTTATCCACTATTCTAAAATTTTCCGTGTAAAAATCTATATTGAGAAAATTTTTTTAAATTAAAATATTCTAAAAACTCTAAATTTTTTAAATGTTATTAATATATATATATTTTATATATCTTTTTGTAAAAATGTTCATAATTTTTTTAAAGAAATTTTTATGGATGACTATAATTATCTCCTGAAATTTGTAAAAAAAAATTGAAAAAAAATCGTGTCTTAAAATTCAAAAATAGATGTTAAAAAAAAATTTTCACTGCCTTTGCTTATGAAATCATAGTTAAAAAAAAAACTGATCTAAAAAATTCACTTTCATCCGTGCGCCGACGGCTTAAACGTGAGAAAAAAAGTTTTCAAAAAATTTAATAAAAAATCCATTCTGAAAATATCAAACATTTTTGTTCTTTTTCCTCTGGAATAATAATATATATATATATATATTTTTTTTTTTATGGTAATCCTTTTTATCAAATTTAAAGCATAGGTACCTTTTTTATCAATCTAAGCGCAAACATAGTGGCGGAAAGGTTTTATGAATTCACAGAAAATTTAAACAGATGTAAATAATCTGTTCTATGTTGAAATTATTCATTCACTTCTCGTTCCCCAGAAGTCTATTCCGGATACATGCTTTCCAATAAATTTGATCTTTAAAATTTTAAATGTTTTTCATATATTATATATATATATATTGATATATCTTCTTTATTGTTCATATATATAAATATTTATATTTGTTCTTAAATTCAGTAATATTATCTTAATAGCTTTTAAAAATATGAAACTTATTTATTTTAAAATCTCTTATTTTGAAAAGAACGGCTGGAAAATTGAACTCAATGTCCCATATCCAAAAATGTTTATACGTTAGGAAAATATGATTTAAAACAGAATAAACAAAGAACAGAAAATGGATAACCTTCTAATCTATATGGGCAGTTTTAAAGTTTCAACATTTCTAAAATTAGGAAAATGTCGATTCTGGGTTCTTGTGTCTTACGAACTCTATGAATATTTCCTTAGTGGAATTTAAACTTTTGTGCAGGATTCTTAATCGTAACCTAAATAAAAAAAAAAAAAATTGAAAAAATATTTAGAAACAAATTGAAAGATCAATCTTATCTTTTACAGATATCTAAATCTCCTTTTTTTGGCATCCTCTCCAGAGGACTGTCAACTTCTGCTTGAAACAGGAAAAAAAAAAGTTTATTTCAGAAGATAGGAATAATGTCAAGAGAAGAAAAAGAAAAAAAAAAAAAGGAAATGAAAAATAAGAAATTCAATATTTATATGAAAAAATGCTGGAAAAAGAAATGCTTTTCAAAAAAAAATATTAAAAAAATAAAAAATATAAATAAAATAAATTTAAGAAAAAAAAAATTTTTTTTTCCTATATGGAAGTGAAATTAAAGAATTACGATGAAAAACGAAAAATATTAAAATAGGAAAAATGTCGTTAAAACAAAAAAAAAAGTATTTTACTGCTATAAAAATCTAATTCCTATAAAAAAAAAATTTGGAAAATCTTTGTTTTTCATAAAATAAAAAGAAAGATAGGAAAATGTTTTAGAAAAAAATAAAGAAAGAAAAAAATTATGTAATATCTAATCTAAATATTAAGTGAAATATGAAATAAAATCTTTTCATATAAGTTTTCATTTTTAAAAAAAAAATTAAGAAATAGGAAAATGTCGTTAGAAACAAAGAAAAAAGTGCTGAACTTGTATGTAATATCTAATCTCCTATATGGAAGTGAATGATGGACAATCTCTTCATGAAAATAAACTAAGCAAAAGTATTAAAAGAAAAGAAATGTCGTTAAGAAAAAAAGAAAAGAATGTGAATTTTTTTTTAATTCTAATTTTATATGGAAAATGAATGAACAATCTCTAATTAAACTAAGCAAAATAAAGATTTAAAATGTAAATTAGAAAAAAAAAAGAGTTGCTGCTTTAAGACTAAGCCAAATATGAAAATTAATTTTAATCTGAGTCGTTATTAAGAGATTTTGAAATTCGTTAGAAAAAAAAAAAAAAAAGAACTTTATTTTTAATCTCCTATATGGAAAAATTTTGGACCAAACAATTTTTCATAAACTAAAAAAAATAAGAGAGATAGGAAAATGTCGTTAGAAACAAAGAAAAGAGATGCTTGTAATATCTAATCTCCTATATGGAAGTGAATTTGGAAATCTCTTCATTTTTTTATAAACAAAGCAAAGAAAAAAAAAAAAAATGTCGTTAGAAATCAAAAAAATGAAAAAATTGCTATTTCATGAATTCCGCTTTTGAAAAATAAGTGAATTTGCAATGAAAAAAAAAATTCAGATTTAATATCTAAAACCCTGCAAATCTTAATTAAGATAGATAGGAAAATGTCGTTATTAAAAACAAGAAAAAAAGAAAAAAAGAACTGCTATGAATATCTAATCTCCTAATGGAAGTGAATGCTGAAAATCTTCATATTTTCATAAAAAAGCAAAATATTAAGAGATAGGAAAATGTCGTTAGAAACAAAGAAAAGAGTGCTGAACTGCTATGTAATATCTAATCTCCTATATGGAAGTTATGCTGGACAATCAAAAAAATAAATGTAATTTCAAAACTTAGAATTCTTAAGAGATAGGAAAATGTCGTTAAAAAAAAGAAAATCTGAACTGCTATGTAATATCTAATCTCCTATATGGAAGTGAATGCTGGACAATCTCCTCATAGATTTTTCATAAACTAAGAAAGGAAAGAAATAGAAAAAATGTCGTTAGAAACAAAAGAAAAGATGCTGAACTGCTATGTAATATCTAATCTCCTATATGGTGAATGCTGGACAATCTCTTCATGCCTTTCATAAACTAAAATTGAAGTATTAAGAGATAGGAAAATGTCGTTAGAAAAAAAAAAAAAATTGAACTATTATGTAATATCTAATCTCCTATATGGTAGTGAATGCTGGACAATCTCCTCATCACTTTCATAAACTAAGCAAAATATTAAGAGATAGAAAATGTCGTTAGAAACAAAAAGAAAAGAGTGCTGAACTGCTATGTAATATCTAATCTCCTATATGGTAGTGAATGCTGGACAATCTCCTCATGCCTTTCAAAACTAAGCAAAAATATTAAGAGATAGGAAAATGTCGTTAGAAACAAAGAAAAGAGTACTGAACTGCTATGTAATATCTAATCTCCTATTTGGCAGTGAATGCTGGACAATCTCCTCATGCCTTTCATAAACAGAGCAAAGTATTAAGAGATAGGAAAATGTCGTTAGAAACAAAGAAAAGAGTGCTGAACTGCTATGTAATATCTAATCTCCTATATGGCAGTGAATGCTGGACAATCTCCTCATGCCTTTCATAAACTAAGCAAAGTATTAAGAGATAGGAAAATGTCGTTAGAAACAAAGAAAAGAGTGCTGAACTGCTATGTAATATCTAATCTCCTATATGGCAGTGAATGCTGGACAATCTCCTCATGATTTTCAAGACTAAGCAAAATATTAAGAGTTCTAGGAAAATGTCGTTAGAAACAAAGAAAAGAGTGCTGAACTGCTATGTAATATCTAATCTCCTATATGGCAGTGAATGCTGGACAATCTCCTCATGCCTTTCATAAACTAAGCAAAAGTATTAAGAGATAGGAAAATGTCGTTAGAAACAAAGAAAAAGTGCTGAACTGCTATGTAATATCTAATCTCCTATATGGCAGTGAATGCTGGACAATCTCCTCATGATTTCATAAACTAAGCAAAATATTAAGAGATAGGGAAATATCGTTATAAAACAAAGAAAAAGAGTGCTGAACGGCTATGTAATATCTAATCTCCTATATGGCAGTGAATGCTGGACAATCTCCTCATGATGAAGATAAACTAAGCAAAGAGATTAAGTTCTAGGAAAATGTCCTTAGAAACAAAGAAAAGAGTGTTGAACTGCTATGTAATATCTAATCTCCTATATGGCAGTGAATGCTGGACAATCTCCTCATGATGAAGAAGAAACTTGAAGCAACAGAGATGTGGTTCTACTGACGAATGTCCTTAGAAACAAAGAAAAAGAGTGTTGAACTGCTATGTAATATCTAATCTCCTATATGGCAGTGAATGCTGGACAATCTCCTCATGATGAAGAAAACTTGAAGCAAAGAGATTAAGTTCTAGGAAAATGTCCTTAGAAACAAAGAAAAGAGTGTTGAACTGCTATGTAATATCTAATCTCCTATATGGCAGTGAATGCTGGACAATCTCCTCATGATGAAGAAGAACTAAGCAACAGAGATGTGGTTCTATAGGACGATGTCCTTAGAAACAAAGAAAAGAGTGTTGGACTGCTATGTAATATCTAATCTCCTATATGGCAGTGAATGCTGGACAATCTCCTCATGATGAAGAAAAACTTGAAGCAAAGAGATGTGGTTCTAGGAAAATGTCCTTAAAACAAAGAAAAGAGTGTTGAACTGCTATGTAATATCTAATCTCCTATATGGCAGTGAATGCTGGACAATCTCCTCATGCCTTTCAAAACTAAGCAAAACAGAGATGTGGTTCTAGGAAAAAATGTCCTTAGAAACAAAGAAAAGAGTGCTGAACTGCTATGTAATATCTAATCTCCTATATGGCAGTGAATGCTGGACAATCTCCTCATAGATTTTCATAAACTTGAAGCAAAGTATTAAGAGATAGGAAAATGTCCTTAGAAACAAAGAAAAGAGTGCTGAACTGCTATGTAATATCTAATCTCCTATATGGCAGTGAATGCTGGACAATCTCCTCATGCCTTTCATGAACTAAGCAAAAAGCGACAGAGATAGGTTCTAAATGAGTCCTTAGAAACAAAGAAAAGAGTGCTGAACTGCTATGTAATATCTAATCTCCTATATGGCAGTGAATGCTGGACAATCTCCTCATGCCTTTCATAAACTAAGACTTGAAACGATTAGATGTGGTTCTAAAAATGTCCTTAGAAACAAAGAAAAGAGTGTTGAACTGGCTATGTAATATCTAATCTCCTATATGGCAGTGAATGCTGGACAATCTCCTCAGATGAAGAAGAGATTGAAAATATTAAGAGATAGGTTCTAAAAGTGTCCTTAGAAACAAAAGAAAGAGTGTTGACGGCTATGTAATATCTAATCTCCTATATGGCAGTGAATGCTGGACAATCTCCTCTTTTGATGAAGAAGAGACTTGAAACAGAGAGTGGTTCTTAAGACGAAAATGTCCTTTCAGAAACAAAGAAAAAAGTGTTGAACGGCTATGTAATATCTAATCTCCTATATGGCAGTGAATGCTGGACAATCTCCTCACAGATGAAGAAGAAACTAAAGCAAAAGTTAAGAGATTCTAAACGAACATCCTTTTTAACAAAAAGAAAAAAGTGTTGAACTGCTATTTAATATCTAATCTCCTATATGGCAGTGAATGCTGGACAATCTCATCATGCCTTTCAGAAAATAAGGCAAGTTATATCGATACAGAAAATTCTTTCAAATTTTGTCAATAATCTCGAGATATCCAGCCAGATCTCTAGACCATATTGTGGCTGACGTCTTCATTGCACGAACGAATGGTAGATTTATGCACGTGCAAGATGGATTCTATTGAGAATTATATCTTTCTTTTACGACACAGTGAAACAAATGTCTTGGCAGTAGATGTAGCAATTGATTTAATACAGTGCTACTCCCTCCAAACTTTTACCCAAAGTTGTTTCATTATTCATGTTTTTAAAAATGTAAAGTCTTCAAAAAAGAAAAATTCTGATTTTGCATATTTTTAATTATTTTGTCAACGTTGATTAAATGAAAATATTTTGTTTTGGAGCCGTTAAAAACTAAAAATATTTGTCATTGCTTTTTTAGGAAAATGCTTTCGTTCCGAATCTTAATTTTTGGACATTGTTGTGGGATTTCCAGATGCCCTGAAATATTTTGGAAAGAGAAAAGGAAAGCAATGACATTTCTAATGACTAGATGAAATGATAAACTTATAAACTTTTTTTTTTCTCTCCAAATTGTTTCATTTACTGATAGCGTCGAGGGCGTTGCTTATTTTCGTGTCATCAAATGGTTGGATCATTGTGATTCCAGTGAAAAGAATCAGGTGAACACCTAAGAAAATTATTTAATCTATTTTTATATGGACTATTGTCCTCATCTTTGATGTTGTTATCACGACGTTTCGGTCGTTCTGCCCTTTAGCCTTCATCAGGTGTATATTGATAATAAAATGTCTATGAATTCTTCTTCTATGTGCCGTGTCTTTTCATGACCTGGGGCGATCATGACCCTCCACTGTTTCTTATTTTTATTATAGCTCTTAGTAAATTTTGCCTTTTCTCTATCTCTCGTAAACACTGAGCTGCCAAGAAGGCGTAGTATGTTATTCTCCAGAAGTCTAGCACCAGCCATGCCGATGGCAGACAGAAAAGGTTAAATGAAACAGTTTTATTTTGGAGGAGTTAAAATTTACAAGCCATTTCCGGTCCCAGTTGACCACTGATTGGCGGTCCTTTTTTTGTCCCAGACTCAGCCACATTTACTTTGTTCAGATCTGACAGATTTGGCTATCGAGACAGGAGTGTCATTACTAATAAAAAATGCAAAATTCATCACAATTTTGAACAATTTTTAGGTTTAAAAATCATATAATCATAACATCATATATAGTTTCATTAAAAAAAAATCAGAGAGCCAAAAAGATTTTTTTTGATTTCATTTTCAAAAAAAATTTTTCTTTGCTGTTTTAATCATTCTGTTTTATATTCTTAAGTAATTTGATCCAATTCTAAATTTTAACAAGTTTTTGTAATAATTGTTCAAAGTTCTGTCCCATTTTCTGTTAAAAACTATTTAAGTTTATTTACTTTTCTTGGTTAGCTATTTTATCAACCTATATGGCAATATTTAATGTTGAAATCTAAAATATTTTTCAACATATCTTTTTTATAGATAATTTTTAATGATACATGTCTTATGCTAATTATATTTAATTGCCAAAATATATCCGTAAAATTTACGTCCCAATCAAGTTCTTGCTGTGTAAAAATCTTATGAGCCTAATATGTCCTGAATTGGAAGCTTGGTTCTTATTATCAATTCAAGCCATTTCAGCTCTTTTTTCATACAACTAAGTTTATCTTTGTTTTTTTTTTATTTTTTTTAAGACATTATCTTCATGCTGTTGATTTCCGCTTTAACTGAAAGAAGTAATGTTTATAGGTTGATTGTTCATCATGTCTTTGCGATTTTTCCAGTTTTTATTTCAGAACAAAATTTTTTTTACACTTTATAAAGAACTCAACAAAACATTTTTCTGTCTCATTAAACATTGAAAAGATTTTAGATTTTTAACAATTGTTTGTGTTTTTTATTTGTCATTTTGAAATCCTAAAATCTAAAAACAACAGAAATAAATGGTATTTCATCTGCGTTGATTTAACGTTGAAAGCTTGAACGATATCCAATCAATTTTTCTCTTGATGAAGATCAATCTTTCTGTGTTCCTGCAAAGGATTTTATAATGGTGGGGGAGACAGTTCTATTTTACTATCTGTGAAAATTTCTTTCTCCTAAAAAATTCTTCAAAACTTAATCATTTTTCAAAATGAATTCGTTCAAAAATTTGATTAATATTTTTTTGTTTCTAACGAAATTTTCACACACCACAATTTTACTTTGTCACACACACCGATTTTAATTGAGACAAGAATGAAAAATTATATATAAATTCGATATAAATAAATCCGATGACATCAGGAAGATCAAAGATGTCAAAATATCAGTCAGTGTTTTATTGTTTGCGTTTTTAAAAGTAATAATTGACCGTTTATTCTATGCGATAAATTATAACATTGTATACTCCAGATGAATTAAAGAGAGTTCTCGGGATTTTCCATATCAACGCAAATAGATATGGATGTCAGAACTGATTGAAGAGAAGAAGAAATGGTGATTTTTACTGTTGTTTATTGTCTCATTTTCAGTAACTCAAGTCAATTCCATCAACCAAATTTGTTAGGCCTTTGTTTGATTCATTTTATCAACAAACAGTAAATTTTCTGACCCATTAAATATTGATAATAGATCATTTTCAAGAAAATCGGTAGATGGTATATTATCATCTGCATAAAGACCTATTTGGGAATTGATACATCAACATATTTACACACATGAAGATCAGGAACAGTGTACAACATACATACTTTCTTGGACCCTATCTGGTGCTAGCTCCAATTGGCTCCCCAAATTATCATTACAGTGATTGACTTCGGCAGAAATTTTAAGAAATTTTTTGAATAAATTTTTGGCATTTCAATTTTCCCAAAATATAAATAAAGAATAATCTTTATTAATTTGATATTATATTTATATATATAAATTTTATTTTTCACACACACACTTTATATCATATATAAAATATTTCCCTATATTTTATATGCCAGTAGATTTATATAGAACTCTGGGAGGAGCTGCAAATGCAATAAAAATATCAAAAATCCTATTTGAGTCAACCAAATTACAAAACAACAGTACTAAAAATTATAAAACAGGGCGGACCTAAAACAACAGCAATTAAGAGGTGGTTTTAAACGATTATGAAAATTTTAAAGTATGCCGTTCAATTTTCTGTTGGATGTAGTTTAATGTCATTCAATTAAACACCCCAAAGAGGAGGAAAATCATCTCAAATATCAATTTCTCGAAGAAAAAAATAAGAAAAAAAAAATACATTTGTGCATTTATTTAAAACTAGCAGCATGGCCCGGCGTTGCCCGTGCTTGATTCAAAAAATCGTATGACTCATACAATAATCGCTATCACTTGACTTAAAATATTTTTGCCCTTCCTTGCCTTTAAAGGAGTGCCCTTTGCTGTGCTGATGATGCTACATGCCTTATTTCTTACCTATCTCACACTGCGAATTTTTTCTAAGCTCTATACTAAATATTAAATCTGTTACGAAAAAAGAACTAAACAAAATGAACACAAAACGATCAGCTTTAAAAAAGGACTCGTAACTGGAAAAAACTGAATAAAAAAAGAATGTAAACAACAAATACTTTTTCACCCCCAACCCAGTTCTGCGAAATCAGAATCAACGTTGAGTTTAAACAAACGAATGAGCCAATTGGAGTAAAGTGCCATGCAGATTTAAATTTTTCCCACTTGTGACAAATGCAGCTATCGATTTTTTTAGCATGCTAGTTAACATTCGTGTTAGTCAGCTGTTGGGTCTCACGCTGGCCAATAGAATCTTCCTGCCTATTCGTGGCAGCCAGCTATAGGCTCTCACTATGGCCAGTAGAAAATGGCCGCAAACTACATGAAAACTGCCGTAGAAGCATGAAAAAATCGATTATTTCCACTATCGATGGAAGTTGGGAAATGCAAAGTCGGTCTTGGCCTTCTCGCTAACTTGGAGTATGTGCATGTAAATTTTGGTGCAAATCCGTCGAAAATTGCGGCCGTGCATTCGTTACACACACACACACACACATCCTGTCTTTTATAGATAAAGATTTGCGTAGCCAAATATGATTTGGGTTTATACTTAACTCTATAAATAAACATTGGGGTGGGTCTACAGGTAAGCATGGGTCGAATCCCTACCTGAGCCCATAAACACTGGTCAGCTCTATATTTGAGTTCATAGGCAAACATTGGTTGTACATATACTTGAGTCTATAGGTATACATAGATCATGTCTGGACATACTTGAATCTATAGGTTTAACATTGGTTGTGTATATACTTGTTCCTGAACCGTTCACTGCGAGACCCAGTTTAAAATAAAAATTGCGGCTGTGCATTCGTTACACACACACACACACACAAAAATCCTGCCTTTTATAAATAGAGATTTCAAAACACATGGAAGCTACGTTACGTGGGCGGACTGGGGGGTGGTGAAACCGGAGTGCCAGGATCGATAACGTCTCGGTTGCTGTTTAAGTCTAAGCAAAGCCAGATTTTACTCGGCACGCACATCTTCTCCACTTAAAAGATTTGCAAAACATCGTCTTGCTAGACACGGTTCTTCGTCCCAGCCCGATTTTATGCCGTAAAGAAAGTAAACATCGTAAATAACAGGCCTGTTTCTATTACAAGTGTTACTTATATGTTTCTTAAATGTCAAGCATTGAAAAACATTTTCCAAAGTGTACATCAACGTTTAGACATGACCTGTTAAAAAAGACCAGGTCCACTTCAAAGTGAGGGTTTATCGCACTGACATTAAGGAAGTTATAGCGTATCTATCGTAAGTGGTGTCTTAAGGCCAAGACTGTGTTATTTTACAGAATTATATTTTTAAAATAAAGGGATGTATCATAAAAGTTATTGTCGTGGAGACTGGGATCACCGTGGCAGTTTCGAATTCCGACAAAGCTTGCTTCGTTCGCACCGGATTAATATCCTTAGAAAGATAATGAATCCATTTTCTGCGTTAAATTACAAATACTAGTACAAATATCAAACAATTACAAAAATCAAATATCTGGGATCTGTTCTAATAGAGAGCGGAAAGTGCGACACTGAGATACGAAGCCGTATTGGGATGGACAAAGATGCATTCTAAAAGCTAAGCAAAGTATTAAGAGACAGGAAAATTTCGTTAGAAACAAAGAAAAGAGTACGGAACTGTTACGTGATATCAGTCCTCCTGTATAGCATCGAATGGAAAATTACGCTTAACACATTTTCTCGCTTTTGAAATTTTCTCCCTGTCTCTTGCTTCCCAGTCAACTTTGTTCTTCAAAATATTAAAAGCAATATTAATCGTTAGTGTCCGTCTTCTTGATTATTGTTCTTTTATTGTTCTCGCTCATTAATAGTGTATTTTATTTTCATATTGTCTAACACTCAGTAGCCCCTTTCATCTTAGTGGCTTTCTTGCCTTTCTTGGGGTTGAAATGATTAAAGAATGTACATGGAATAGAAAACGGTCATTACTGCGATGTACATGTTTCCAGAAATTTTCGGGTAGACATATTCGAAAAAAGATATCATCCATTCGCTTTCATATCAGCTTTTATCGTGTGAATTTGACTGCAATCGACACCAAACGCGACTCACTTTAATTACTTTGGTCAGGCGGCGTTTTGGTGTCATCTTGAAACGAATAAAACAATCAGAAACATACACTGTTCCACTTGGTTAAGCAAAACCAGAAAACAGGGTTAGTGGAACTAAAGAATGAAAAGGAATGTATGCTATTCAGAATTTGATATTAAAAACGATTTACCCAATTGCTTTCCTCCACCTTTTCTCTTAACACAAACACACATAAATTTTAAAGTTAACACATAAACATATATGTGTGTGTTTGTGTATCTGCGTGTGTGTGTATGGATAATTTTATAAACAATTTTATATTACTGCTGACAATGCAAGACTCTCCAAGCCGATTGAGTTCTCTAAGCGACCGGTGTATTTATGAAAAACAAATGCGCAAAAAGTCGCCTATCTCTCTGCCGGGTGTTGATGGCCTACGGTGTTAGAATCTCCAACTAATGGGCTATGGTACAGCAAAACAGTCTCTCTCTCTCTCTGTCAAATCTCTCTCTCTCTCTCTCTCTCTCTCTCTCTCTCTCTCTAAAAATCAGGAGGCCAGCTGAATTTGCTACCTTGATATGAGGCTGGATAAAAAATGTCCATTTTAATTAACACCCACCGACACATTTACACTATTGGCTTTTATCTTCTTCTTCTTCTTCTTCTTCTTCTTCTTCTTCTTCTTCTTCTTCTCCCTTTCTATTACGACCAACGCTATGTCTCTGTTTACTTATTTTAGAAAATTATAATATAGCGTTCATTAGTTTTTGTTTTGTTTTTTTCAGAAAAATGAATAGTTAAGTAGGAATTTCATAAACCAAGGCAGCGGATTCAACTGACCTCCTGATTTTTAATGTTAAAAGTTCTACATGTTATTTTTGCTTTTATTTCATTTTTTTCACGCGTGTATCGAGCACTTTTTAATACTACTGTTTCCTGGTCTGATTCAATTCTGGACATTAACCTTTCATGCATTGGATTGAGAAATCAGAGAGACGAGTTCGAATTCCAGTCGAATTCATTACATTCACTTACGTGTTAATACCCTTGGGAAAGGTGTGAAACCTCTTCTTCTCCCTCCAGCTATTGGTAAATAGCAGGGCATACTGAGTTCTATAACCTTGGATGGCATCAGGTCTAGGATAATGACAACTCTGAATTCAAAATTAACCTTCACCACTATAATCAAATCTCATGTGCTGTTGTCGGGCTGTCGGTTTCCGAGGAACTGATCTGATTGACCTTCATACATCAAATTCGACGGGAGAGTCGAGATATATATATATATATATATATATATATATATATATATATATATATGATCTGCTTGACCCTCATACGTCGAATTCGACGGGAGAGTCGAGTATATATATATATATATATATACATATATATATGTATATATCTATCTACTATCTATATTTCTCATGTTGTCTGTCTGTGTGTCTGTCGTAGGCGTTGTTACCTCGCCCAGGCCGCATTTCTCACCCGATTTCGATGCGGTTTTCAACACAAGTTTGCAAATGGCTGCCGTAAGGACATGACGGAGCCCGATTTTTGAGTTCGGAATCAGGTTCCGAAAAAATCGAAAAGATTCTGCTTACAGAAGGAATGATGGCATTTCAACCAAATTTGACACCCTCTTCGAGTCTACCATTAAAAGTGTTGTCCAGAAGTTTCATGACCACGGACCCCTAAACAGCGCAGAAAATCGATAAAACCCAAAAACCGATACGCCCAGATTGCGTCTGAACCGCATGTCAGTTTTTAGCGAAAACCGAGCGGATTTATGAGGAGGCCATTGGGAGTCACCATGTGAAGTTTCAACTCTGAGCACCCCCAAACAGAGTGCAAATCGACAATCGGTCAACCCTTAAAAATGTTTTTCCGGTTTTTTAAAGCTGATCGTAAATGTTTATTTTGTTTAGTTCTTTTTCAACAGATTTAATGTTTACTAAGAAACAGGTTAGTCCGTGCAGTGCTGTATATAGGCAAGAAGTAAGGCATTTTGAATCAACGGCAAAGGCAACGCCTCTAAAGGGCAAAATCTAAATATTTTATATATATATATATATATATATATATATATATATATATTTTTAAATAAAAAGAAAGGACACGCTAGATATATAATCCGGTAATTATAGATATTTTTATTTTTACAAAATAGTGCTCAATGTAAATTTACAGAGCATTAATATTATAAATTGATTGAACCATGGAAACATAATTAGCTTGTCTTTAAAACCCAATTGTTTTAAAAGTTATTCCAAAATTCGCTTGAGGATGAAATGGAACTAATTCTTTAATTTAATTGCAAAATTAAATTCGTGGCTTTTAGCTTTGTTTTTTTTTTATGGTTAGAACTGTGTGGCGGAAAAAACATATTTTAAATCAATTAATATATAATATATATATATATATATATATATATATATATATATATATATTCATATATAATGAACAATTTTTTATATCGTCTGATAAGTTTAATAACATTATCATTAAATGAACAAAGAAAATCACAATATTGATACATATTTTTTAATCCTATCCAACATAAGCCATTATCAAAGATGACAATTACATTACCTATGAGTAATTTCCTCCAGTTGGTCCGGGATAGTTATACCTTTTAGTTTATCGTAGATGCCCTGTTTGTTGCTGTTAAGGGTGTTCAATTTTTTTTTGGCTATTTATATATATATTAAAGAAAACCGGCAGATTAAGATTTTTATTTAATTTTTCTTGTATTCGTATTTTCTTTTCTGGACATAAAATGTTTAGAAAATGTCGAGATTTTTATATATCCGAGCGCTTTCGGCGACTCTATTAGTCATTTTCAAGAATTTTTTGTTTGTTTTATTCCAGCGACTGGGGCGTTCTTGTAAACAGGAAGAAGAAAATAATCTGGTTATATTTGGGATTCTGCGGCCGATTGACTTCTGAGTTTAATGTATAAGGCAGCTGTGGCGATAACGCAGTCCTTTTGTTGAACAAACGATGCTATTTTCTACATTTCCGTTCTGCGATGATTGTTGACGGCTGTAGAATGAAAATCAGAAGAGTTTTGATAATAAAAAAAAGGAACTGAAAAAATTATTAACGGATTTTTTTTCTATTCTACACTCCGAATATTTTTTTCATCAATTTTCTTTGAAATTTTATAAAGGCTTTGATGTATTTGTATAATAAATTTACTTATACATGTTATTGCATAAAAGTTATTTTTCATGGATTATATATTTGAGTAGATGCTCTGTTTATTTATTAAAAAAATATATATATATATATATATATATATATATATATATATATATATATATATATATATTACAGTGTCATTCATACAAAAGTTAGATTAATAAAGTTAATGATAAAATGGTGAAATCCTTTTGAGCGTGAACAAAATTTTAAAAAAAACCGAATTCTTAACATACAAATCAATGTATGAATGTTATTCGATCCTTGTTTTTTTTTTATAAACTGTATAAAAGTCTTTTTTTAATACGCATTTACTTTCGACTGTAAAAAAAGTTCATCAGGAATGGAAATTATTTTGTTTTTGGAAAATTCCCGTAGCATCCAGACGAAAAAAAATTAATGTGCAAATCAGCATATATATATTTTTTCTTTTTAAAAGTGTTATTGATAACGGATACAAACTTTTGGAGAAGGGTTTAGTAAAGTTAATGATATAAAATTTCGAAATCCCTTCGATAACAAAATTTTAAAGATGCATTAAAAAAATCACTCGATGAATATTATGAATGATTCATTGTAATATAAATTTTCAATACAATACATATTTAATTTATTTAAGCCTTGTAATTAACCCATGTGTGTGTGTGTGTGTGTGTGTGTGTGTGTGTGTGTGTGTTTGTATATATATATATATATATATAAAATATGGATATAATGGATAGCGGCTTGATTGAGGAATCGGCTTATTTTTCATTCCTGTCGAATCCATTACATTCCTTACGTGCTAATACCCTTTTAAAGGTTGAATCCTCTTCCCAAGCTATGGGTAAAATATCTCAGGGCAGACTGGGTTCTATATCCTTGGATGGCAACTGGTCTGATCGTACAAGGACAACTCTGAATTTTAAACCTGCGGAGGGTCGTTTGGGAACCTTTTTTGGGTAGTTCACCAGGTCTCTGTATTCGTCCCTTCAAAAAGTGTGGATGGTCCTGCACGATGCCTTCACCACTATAATCAAATCTCATGTGAAAAACGGGCTGTCGGTTTCCTGGAAACTGATCTGCTTGAACCTCATACGTCGAATCTCGACAATTATATAGATCGATTATATATATATATATATATATATATATAATATAATAATAAAGTGACTTTAAAAACAAAATTTTCTCGTGGCTATTGAAATAGACTCAGTTTCTTATCCTAAAGTAAGCAAAACGTAATTTCTGTAAAAAGAATTGATTTTTATTATTAAAAAAAGATTTTTATTACTTAAACGTTATTTTTAGTGGTTACTCATAATTTGAAAATATATATCTAAATTTAAAATTAAAAAAAGATATTTATTTATTTCCGCCTACCGGCCTTAATATTCGAAAAATCTTATTAAAGAAGAAATATGCGCTCTCCGACAAATTTAAACCTATTTCTCATTTATTTAACTTCAGATTTAATAACGGTTTCCATGAAAACAAAAATTTAGTTTGAAACCCTGCCAGAAAATATATTTTTTTTTTATACGATTTCTTGAATATTAAGGCCGGTAGACGAAAATAAATCAATATATTGTTTGATAAATAAACAGAACGTCTACTCAAATATGGGTATCCACTAAAAATAACATTTTTCAAATATTCATTATTAATATAAAAAAAATTTTGTTTCTTTAATTTCGTCAGATCTAATGACGATTTTTCACGTAGGAGAACTCAGGGTCGAATCCTGCAGAGAAACCATATTTTTTTTTTTATACGATTTCTTGAATTTTCAGGCCGGTAGATGAAAATAAATAAATATACTGTTTGATAAATAAACAGAACGTCTATTTCTTATTTTATCCACTAAAATATATATTTAAGTATATAAACATAAATCCATTCTTAAAAATTTGTTATACAGTAAAGAACCGGATATATATAATCCGGATATAAGAATAGGGATATAAGAGACTTCTCCATCCCGACAACTCTCTTTATATCCGGGTTACAAATATATGTAATCGTTTAGAAAATTTTTGCCGGTGTAAATGTCTCGTGACTTTAAATCCTCCCCTATGATATCAGGTATATATAGTCTACTGCAGTTACATTTTCATGAGGTAGTATTCATATAAAATACATTTTTTTTATTCTAACCTAAATATGCACGCCAGCCTGTGCAAGAGCATCACGCAAGACACCGTTGAAAATGAACGTAGGAGAGGACAACTGCATCCTGAGTTTACCATGATATTGAACACAGAAAGCTATCCCATAAATATAGCTCAACCCATAAAACTGCGCAACAAATATTTATTGATTAGCGAAGCATGGCGGTATATTTGCTATATATATAATAAATGAACTATATGAGTATATATTCAAATTCTGATAAAGCAAAATGGTTTACAGATTTTTACGTTTAAGAAATTCATAAACCATAAAGTTTATCAGAGAACTGTACGATACATTATAAATATCACCACTAAATCGCTAAAAAGATGATGATAATTGTTTGTTTTGCCCAGAAGTTACTTTTTGCAAAGTTTTAAATCAAAAGCTTTATGTTATTAAGAAGAAAAGACTAAAGGATTTTTTTGGTTATTAAATTATATTTATATATATATATATATATATATATATATATATATATATATATATATATATATATATATAAAAAAAATTGATATTATAACTATATATATAAATATAATATATATAAATATAATATATATATACAAAAAAATTATAAAAATAAAAAAAACCAAATAAATAAATAAAATTTTTTTATCATTGTAAATCAATTACTTTGAAAAATTAAATATTTATTAATGATTTCATTTTCAAAAAACTACAAAACTAAGGAATATTATGTCTTGTTAAAAGACCATAAACCCGAATTTGAAATAGCCATCCACTAGACTTATAAAAATTCATACTAGACCAAAATCGGTAAGTTAGACAAGATTTATCTTCAAAAGAATCAAACACTAAAAAAAAAACAAACAAAACTATTACATTTAAAGGATTAATATAGATGATGTTTTTATCAATTGGTTTAACAAAACTTCGATATTTTTTTTTAAGCATTACGCCCCAAGCAAGGCGTGAAGCCACTAGGATGCAGGGGGGTTGCAGAAGATTTGGAGCAAGAGCAGATAGGAGTGATAGAAGAAAGGATGAGGAGAAGGATAGTGGATAGATCAAGGTAACTGGAGATGTCGATTGACATTACATTTGAATAGTTGGAGATTATAGCTCTCAGGGAAACAGTAATTGGGAAGGGTGTTCCACAGGCGAGAGGTGCGAGGTATGAAGCTATTGGAGTAGAAAAGACGGGTACATTTAAAAGTTTCTACACTGTAAGGGTGGGAGCGGGATGCCAGCCTCGTAGGACGCTTGAATTCATGGAGTCTGGGAACCAGTGAAAGCAGCTCATCGGAGCAATTACCATGAAAGTATTTGTAGAAAAAAAGACAGAGAGAGGCGACGGCGCGTCTGTGAGAGAGTGACTGCAGACGAGATGCCAGATCAGGGCCAATTATATTACATATCCGTCTCTGGATCTTGTCAAGAACTCCCAGGTAATTAGGTGTCCCAGACCATATATGGCAGCAATACTCCATGCAAGGGCGAATGGTTGATTTGTATATTTGAAGTATAGATTCAGGGAGAAAAAATTCCTGGCGCGGCACAGAAGAGCCAACTTTCCTCGCGGTGGAAGAAAAATTGACTCAATTTAACTTTCATGCAGTTCGATATTATCGACTATTATCCTCTGTATCGAAGAATTTTCACTTTGGCCTTGGATCGAATTTTTAAAATACTCAAATATTTCTGATTATGAAGTTGACATTATCATGAAATGCCTTTCCTTCTGTTCTGATTTTCGCGGCAAAAGATGAACATTGGACCAAAAGAACTTGCAACGACAATTCAAACATTTCAATGGGTTCTTTGGAACTGTAAATGTTAGCTTATACACCATATATTATTTTATTTCTTTTGTATATATTTAAGTGCTTTCAATTGTCTAGATTCTGAAAAAAAAAATAGTATTGAGATGATGATGGCTTATTAGTTGTAAAAAAAATCCACTAAAATTAAGGTAGACCCTATTAAAAAATGATCTTAAAGTAACATGATTTTGTAACATTTATGTTATAAAAATATTTTTTTATAAAATAATTATATATATATATATATATATATATATATATATATATATATATATGTATTGAAAAATTCTTTTATACGGCATATCCTCAGAATTTGCCATCCTTTCTTTGCTACTTGTTTCTCTCTGAAAATAAATTTTTTTCAACCAAAGTTCCTTCAACCCCTTCAAAAAAATGACAAAAAAGGGCAAGAGGCGATTCTTGTAAGACGTTGCATGTGGTAATGTTAGGTGTTTTAATGTCATTTTGGTTTGACGTTGTTAATATGAATAATATCACTGTAATAAAAAATGAAACACTTTGATCGAAATTATATTCAATACACTATCCACGCCCGTATACAAACCAATATATATATATATATATATATATATATATATATATATATATATATATATATATATATAAATAAAGAGGTTTACAAATATAAGAAATTCAAAAAAACACTATGGATCAGAGCTGAATTCCATCTAAAAATATTTACAAATTAATCCCTCGAATACAACCATCTGATTCAAAAATTAAAGTTTCTTGTCCTTATAAGGACAACAATTCTAGACACAATTAGACTATATACAAATGATCAAAACTGAAATTGCATGAACATTTTAATATAATATTGCATATAGAATGGGTACAGCTCATCTAAAGACGCATACCTATTTTTTTTTTAAGACCATAAACCTAACTTTCAGAATAATCTACAGTCCAGACTAATAAATCCCTCCAAATCAGAGTTAATTTTATAATTTCTAAAAACATCCTAAAAAAATAAACACATCTATAATTAAAAAAATATATATTTAAACCTTTAAAGATTCATCAGACACCATTAACTGGTTCCAAAAATAAAGAATAAAAATAATACTACTTTTATACAACTTGAAATCATTGATTTCTACCCTCAAAATATCTAAAGAATTATTATATATAAATAGTTTAAGTTTTGCCAGAATCCAAACACTGACATTACTGATGAAGAAATAAAAATCATAATGGACTCTAGACAGTCCATACTAAAAACTGAAAACAAATCTATTTGGATTAAAAAAAATTAGAAACAAATTTTCGATGTCCCAATGGGATTTTTTGATTTAGCTCAAATAGCAGGTATAATAGGTATATATTTTTAGATATCCTAAGTAGATTCCTTGACCCTCAAAATATAGGACTATGTTTTGGATGACATTATGTGTTGTGTACCTATATACCAAATGTCCTTTAACATCCCAACTACAAAAGAAAATAATTAAATTTTTTATCAAATTTCTAGGATTTAGAATCGAGATTTCTTCCAACTTAAAAATAGTAAACGTTTTTTGGAACATTTTTAACATATAATTTTATAAACCCTTCCAAAAGGAAAACCAATCACCCATATATATAAATATCCACTCCAATCACCCAAAATCAATAATTAAACAAATCCCAAATACAGTAAATATAGAATATATAAACTTTCCTCCAGTAAAACCATTTTTAACCAGAATAAATTTGTTAATATTTAAAGCCCTTTAAAAAATTAATTCGTTAAGCAAACATTAAATTACATAGATAAGTCAAAAGTAAAAATCCACTAAACCCAAAAAAAGGAAAAATTTTTATATGGTTCAACCCACCTTTTTGTAACCTCTCCAATATTAATATAAATAAATACTTCATAAAACTGATAAAAAATTTTTAGCAAAATGCATCTCTGAAAAAAATATTCAACAAGATGAATCTAAAAATTAGCTATTCTTGCATGAACACTATGGAAAGAATTATTAGCTCACACAACAATAAAATTTTAAGAAAGACCTTTAGGATAATCTAAATGTAAAAATCAGGATACAACACGAATGGAAAAATCAACATGCAACTGCAGGACAGGATCAAAAAGCCCAGTTGAAGGAATATGCATGGCAGAGAACACAATATACGAAGCAACAATTTTCCCCAAAGAAAAGGATGAAGAGAAAAAGATATACATTGGAATATCAGCGGGAGATTGGAAACACCGACTATACAACCATCGCCAATCCTTCAAAAAAAATCTTTAAACAAAACCAAACAGCAGTATCAAATCATTATTGGTTTTTCAATGGAGAATTAAACACCACAAATAAAGTGGAGAATAATATCAAGAGCCAGAACTCCCAAAAACTTCAGAGACAGGATGCAACTTATGTTTGAAGGAGAAAAATTTCATAATCAAACATAAAGATCCAGACATACTACTAAATAGACACAATGAACTAGTTTTTAAATGCCGACACAAAAACAACCTAAACCTAAACAAGTACACTTAAATAATCATATATATAGCAATTTTTGAATGTTTTATATTCTTTTTTTTTTTTAAATATTACTATGCACACGTGAATGCTCTAACACATGACTATATGTATACAACTATGATAATGTATTTGCACACTGAAACGCCTGTTGATATGTACATGTATATGTTTTTATACGGAAAAAAAATTTCAGCATACCAATTTTTTTTTTTTTTTTTTGTTTGGAGATGTACAATTAGATAGGTATATATATGTTTTGCCATAAATATGAAAGATCATATATAATATTATATATGTGTAAAGATATAGATAATTTAATTAAATACTGATATAAAACGCAGGCATAAGTGGATGATACCTTATGTGGACATGAGGATGTTTCACAAATACGTGGGTAGATATATGTAAGTGCAAATTAACGCATATGTGGGTATGTAGATATTCTGCATATAGATGCATATGCATATATGTGTGTGTATATGACAGTATGTATGCATATATGGGTGTGTGTATGTGTATATATATGTGTATATATTTATGGATGTGCAAATATATATATATATGTGCGTATGAATATATATGGATATGCAGATGTCCTCATTGTGTGTATATGTATATATAAAGTATAAGTATACATGGATATAGGCATGGAGACATGTGGATGTGCGTTTTCTCTGCAGGTGTATATGTGTATAAAGATGGAAATATATATATATCGTTTCGTGTGAATGTGTGTGTAGGTATATATAGGAACTCATAGGCATATAAGAGGATATAGGTATGTGGTTACAAATAGGGGTTTAAGACATGTGAAGATAAGAAATTGTAAAAAGAAGGGCCTAATTTTCTGCTAGTGACATCTCTTCCAAATTTCTCCTCTAATATTCTCCAATTGGAAGTGAATTTTAAAATTAAAATTAAAAGTAATTATTTTTAATTGAGATATAAAATACTAAAATATTTAGATTATTATTTAAAATATATATAACTTTAAAATTATATACCTAAAAACCCCAATGTTTAAAAACAAAAATCAAAATTCACAGGTTTTAAATAATGAACAAAAATCAAACGAATAATGTCAACCTAATAAAGCTATAAGATAAAAAAACAAAAAAAAAGACGGATTTGGATTACTCTTTCAATGTTCTGTCTATGGATTTTTTAGAATCGACTGCTTCATAGAAAATACCCAAAACTCCACCGAATTTCAAATTAATTTCTTCGTAGATTGTTTTAAAATTTAGATATTTATCAAACCTTAACCTCCCAAATATGCACGTTAAAGTAACGCGAACTGACAGCGTCTAAGAATTTGAATGAAACCTGTCGTGTAATTTATTGGGGTTGTTGTAACGTCTTCCTTTAATGTAGTTTTTATCGCTCACCCCTTAACCTCCTTTATCTAGAGACGAGACGCGTTAAATTTGAGCAACATCCATCCGACACACTGGGGTTAAAATAGGAAACTAAAATGATACATATGACACACTCATATCCTCTCTCCCACCTCACTTCCTCACTTCGTTAACTTTGCGTATACTTGATGAGGTCCGTAAAAAACGTGTGAATTTCTTTTCATTTTCATTTCAGCTTTTGGAAGTAAAGTCTGATGATCCAGAACCCTGTTAAAGGGGTTATGGTGAAATAGCTTATTACATGGAATCTTAACGTGGTCTGTCTTTTATTCAAACATATCTGCTCTGAATTTTACATTGAGCTCTCTGGATATCATCCTCCTCAGGTCTACCCATACGGATTACCTAAATTTGCATAAAGTCACATAGAAGCAGTAATTCGATCTTGGTAACCAGTCGTTTCCTCTGTAGTTAAATGGTATATCATATCAGGCCAAGGGACGGTTACTTGTAGGATACAGGTTCGGTTTCTGTCGGAGAACGCATATTTATCGAACTTTCAGACAGGTAAATGTAATTAATATTGTTTATTATACAAACAGAGTATTTACTTAAATATTTTTTGCATAAAACTGACGTTTACGCACAATATATATATAGCTGTATAATCTCCGACTGACGCCAATTCAGCCGGGTTTCAATTCTAGCTAGAGGCAACCAGACGTCTAACTACACTGATGAGCTGCGATACAGCAAAAACAGAAAAATTTATTTCGGTTGAGCTCTCTGGGAAGGAAGTGTGAGTTTGTAAACTGTGACTATTATGGCGGTAAAGCGAATCGAGTTCTCTCGGTCACTGTGTGTTTATCTAAAAATAAATACGCTTAAAATTCACCTTGTCGATGACTCTCTCTTTATATATATATATATATATATATATATATATATATATATATATATATATATATATATTACCCTCTTTTAGCTCTAACATTCGTCCCACAAAGTCATACTTACACTCTCTCTAAATTCTTTTTTATTTCCGGAGTTGTTTTTCTGTTTTCTTTTGAATTGTAGGTCTGATGATGATTGGATCGTATTTACGATTCCAATGGAATAAATTATGACCATGGAATATTAGTGTTTAAGCCTTTTATTATATCCTTAGTCTATCCTGAACATTGAGTTCTACCTCGATTCTATCCTCTTGGAAATTTTTTTCAAAATAGTATATATGTATGTGTATGCATGTAAGTATATATATTTATATATTTTGAATATATATATGTGTATATTTACCACTAATATATATATATATATATATTTCTAAAAATGTAATATGTTGTTATATATATATATTAATCCAAGAGATTTTATCCCTTAAAGGCTATTTTTAGTCGATACCCATATTTGTGTAGAGGCTTCATTTAGTTGGTTCGGAGTACATCGGATCTAATGAGGGTTTCTCCTGAAAAGGGTAAAGCAAATTCGAATCCTGCCGGAGTGAGTACATTTATCTTTAATAAGATTTCTCGAATATCCAGGCTAGTAGACAAAAATGAATAAATTTAATGTTTAATAAACAAACGTGACGCCTACCCTCTATGGATTTCCAAACAAAAGAATGACCGAAGGCGGACAACTGGCGCCTCATAATCAGCTCCTTCCGGTAGATCAGTGACTCCCAGCCGATTTGAGGCCATGTTCAACTTTGCTATTTCTAAAATTCTGGTGTTCCCCTGTAATATTCAATTATTACATATTAAAATTTTTACTACAATTCACGTGAAGAGAGCTTAAAAGGCTATTAACTTAGGTCCCTAAACAAGCCTCCAAAGACAATCGCGTCGATGAAAGAGAAACATTTTTAAAAATCAAAAGACAGTTAAATATATATATATATATATATATATATATATAGTTTCAAAACATATACTAGAGAACAGAAAGGCAGAAATATAAAATATTTGAATGAAAGTTTATTCTGTAATATACTTTGACCATTTTAATCATGAAATAATAATGTAAAATGAAATTTGAGCTCACTAGAAAACAATTCACTGTTAATATATTCATTCTCGAATCACCTCTTTATGCTGTTGATATAGTAAGCCAAAGGGTGCATATCATACGCATGCTCCACCAAAATATTACCATGCCCCACCGTTGGGGCATGCGCTCCACGTTCGGAATCATTGGGGTCAATGGAGTTCTACTTCCCAGAAAGGCAATCCATCCCGAGAAAGGAAATCGACGCACTTTGTAGACGAGAGGTCCAAAGCACCTCAGACTTAATGGTTTCCCCTTGGGTCCACAAGTTCAAATCATACCGGAGAACGCGTATTTTTCTCGAATATTAGGTTGGTGCAAAAATAATGACGTAATAACGTCAAAAAACGACATTATTACGTCATTATTTTTGCACCAACCTAATAGATTCCGCAAATATTCAAGATGGTAGACAAAAATAAATAAATTTAATGTTTAATAAATAAACGGATCATCGACACAAACACGAGTACACACGAAAAATAACGTTTGAGTAATAAAAAAATCTGTCGGATAAATAAATAAAAATTCTTCCGTTTCTTTAGAAATTGCTTTGTTTACGTTAGTATAGGAAACTAAGTAGATATATCTATTTCAAGAGGCAGAGAAAAATCTGTGTTTAAAGGCACACACACACATATATATATATATATATATATATGCCTTACCAATTGCACCCCTGATGAAAATGAAACGTTCGTCGCATCACAGAAATTATCCGAGTAGATTGTCAAGTCATCATTTTCAAACCCTAATCTCAGAAGGAGATGGAAAGTACTTTGGTTATAAAAGTAATTCTCACTGTTACAGTCCATTTCTTGCCTCATTTAATTGCAATACACGGAAAAAATATTCGTGAATATGAAATGATTATGCTAAAAATAAGCAGACATAATGTTTGTAACTTATTCAATCAGACATGTTTGAAAGACAATTTGCAGACTAAATACACAAATATACATACAAATACGTATATATATATATATATATATATAGCTCTTGAAAATATATACAGAAGTATACATGCAAATACGTATATATATATATATATATATATATATATATATATATAGCTCTTGAAAATATATTTACTATTGGGCACTGTTGAATGACAAGCTAATTATAAACAAACAGTCACTTGCGTATATGCGAAGCTATTCAGTAAGATGATTGGAGCACTATGGCTGCTTGGCGTTTGTTTACGTTTGTAAACACAATACGCAAGATTTGGCTGGCTCATTCTGTCGAGTGAAGATGGCTCAGTTGTAGTAGCTCTGACTGACAAGAAATCGTTTGGGTTTCGAACCGGGCTTGAGGCATTTGGTTGTCTAGTCGCACTGAGCAGCTATGATACAGCGAAACAGTACTGTCTGCGAATGACACACACATATATATATATATATATATATATACACACAAAATGTAATGTGAACGAAAATAATATAAATTCTTACATTTACACCAATGATTATTTTTAGTTCTCATCAGACGAAATGCACATGGTGCAGCAGAAACAAGAATGCATCTTTGTATTTAGTATTTTTGTCTGCATGTAAAAAGAAATATATATATATATATATATATATATATATATATATATATATATATGTATATGTATATGTAGTGTATTTAGGCAGCAATCCTTCTTTCATGCGCATTTCATTGAAAACGACAGACAAAATATAATCGCTAAATGTATAGCCGAAAGCGGTCGGAGAAAAAGAACATTTGGATAGTTTTTATATAACTTATCATCCGAAAAGAAAAAAAAAACTTAGATCGCATGAGAAATTGTATTAAAAAACTAAATAAAAGCAACTTGTCTGTGATTTTCAATGAAATATACATATATATATACATATTATTTACCTGACGAGTTCTTTCCTATTTTCTATATATTTTACACACACACACACATATATATATATATATATATATATATATATATATATATATATATATATATATATAGTGTAGGACCGATTTCCGTATTTTCTTTAAAATCATTGAACTATTTTTTACATTTTCTCTTATTTTACGTTTAAGGGCTGACATCTCTTTTCTTTTATATAAGTTTTGGCGCATAAAAATAAGTTCTTATATGAATAATATATATATATATATATATATATATATATATATATATATATATATATATATATATAGTTCTACGAAAACAATTTATTCTTTAAACAATTGAAGGGCGTGTTTCTTCACTGACCCATTTTTGCGACTTTATTTTAATATTCCTTTGAAGAACGCGGTCAAATTTAATGCCCACTAGTACACACCGACGGTGCACCTGCAGAATTCGTAAAGTGGGGTACGCCTCGGTTTTTAAAAACAAAACAAAACAAAATAAAACTCGATACGTTTGTGTCATCATAGAAAATATCCGAGTAGATTGTCAAGTCATCATTTTCAAACCCTAAAACAAATGTCTATCCCTTTTGAAAATAAATAAATAAAATTGCTATGTGTGGATTATTTTCATTTTGAAGCGGCTTTTTATGTCGTAAGCCGGCCAACCGCTGTTCACCTGTCAAAAATGTTACTTGCGACACCTACTCTTTTAAGCAAATGACAATGAAATTGGAATGACGAAACAACTTGTAACAAGCTTTAATAGTTTTTACGGCTTATCAACCCTTTGCAGATTATTCAGACAGAGACGCCACTGAGAGATGATAACCGCACGATCAGGACAAATACTGCCAAACTCTGGTATTTACTTGTCACCTCACAGTGACAAGACGTGACACAAGGTAGGTTTTAGTGCTGGGGTATCCATCGCGTACACAAGGGCCAGAGCCCAAAATTACATAGGCTCTGCAACTGTCGGTAGCGCTGGCATCGATATTGCTACCGATCTCCGTCTTCAGAGCAATGCGCGGGGTAGTTGATCCCCGGAACCGGACGCTTCTCAATAATTTTCAGTTGCAATCTGTCCGTAGACAAAGAGACAAATGAGAGATGATATCAACAGGACAAGTACTACCAAACTCTGACTCCGTACTTATTTTTGTGAAAATACAGTAATCTTAGCATCAAATGTGGAGTGAGATAATCCAAGATTATCTATCCTATATCTAGATAATCAGATTCACGACCCATCCATATATTACAGTTTACTGATTTACCACAAGAAGTCTTCCTTCACCATTCACTACTACATATACCACAATACGCCATATTCATAGAGAACATTGGGCACCTCGACGTGGTGTAATGTTTAGAAAACTTGTCTTGCTAGATCAGTTACGAATGAGTAGTGAGTTCGATCCTCACTGGGTGCTCCATACTTTCGGCCTTGAGCCACATCTGAGCCGAGCATAGAAAATCACTATACCACAATATGCCATATTCATATAGAACCTTGGGCACCTCGATGTGGTGTAATGGCTTGCAAGCTTGTCTTGCTAGATCAGTTACGATTGAGTAGTGAGTTCGATCCTCACTGGGTGCCCCATACATTTGGCCTTGTGGCCACATCTAAGCCACGCTTAGAAAATCATCATTCACAGAGAACCTACAAAATCGCCCCATGACATAAAACATTCTTATATATAAATCTCAGTAGAATATATATATATATATATATATAAGAAATAATCACACATAGAATCAATCAGAAATATTAATGCGATTATTGGCGACATCCATCGCTAGTAGTCCAATGCCTGCATTAAAATACTGTTAATCCATAGAGTGAAGTGATCCTCGTCTATAAAATTGATGTCTGTTGTTTTCAGTTTATGTGTTCTTAAAATGCTAGTACATACGAATGAATAGTCTTTTATTCATCATCAGGCATGTGTTGCTTTTTTTCCTTATAAAAATTATTTCTTTGAATGTAAATCATATGGGGCCTAATATTTTATGTTTATATATATATATATATATATATATATAAAAAGAAAGAAAACGTAGCTAATAACTGATACATTAAAATACAGACATAATGAACACTCAGACACCCCTAGTCTAGTGGAAGTGGATTCATCTGTAACCTTGGAAACATGAATTATGATTTTTAGCTGTGTCTTTAAAACCCGGTAATTTTAAAAGTTACTCCAAAATTCGCTTGAGGATGAAATGGGACTAATGTCTTTAATTTAATCACAAAATTAAATTCGGGGCTTTTAGCTTCCATTTTTGAAACATGGTTAGAACTGTGTAGCGAAAAAAACATTTTAAATTAATTTAAATTTATATTATATATATATATATATATATATATATATATATATATATATATATATATATGTATGTATGTATGTATATATATGATAGTATAAAATGAGGTGGAGTGAGGAATCCTTAAAACAAACTAAAATATAACAAAACACACAAACTTAAAATAACAGATGTAATAGGAGCAGTCCACCCCTCAAAAATAAGAGAGAATCAAGTAACTCACTCACTAACGGAGAGGGAAAGATAAAATAAATACCGGCATGAGAAAATCAATGACTGACTCGAAAAAGGGTGCCAAAAACAAACTGGGCAGGTTGGGAATCTCGATTTGAATCATAACAAAAGAGGAAGCGGGAAACAGGCCTGTAACGACACATTCACACATTAACTAGGTACGTAAAGAGTGTCTATCTTAACCAGGGGAGAGTTCCACAAGAAACCGCCTCGTTCTGACAAAAGGAACGTAAAAAAATAAAATCAACGTTAGCCTCGTTCACACAAATCAAGCTACCTATTTTCATCTACCTTTTGCTGAAATCTGTCGATAACAAAAGTTTTCCATCAATTCTGATATTTTGTAGCTGATGCTCAAAGAATCTGTTCAGATCCTGATAAGAATAATATCGTGTCGCAAGATTGTCTCACCAACTCTGATTCTTCCCAGAAAAAGAGAAATTGGTTGCTTTTAAGGAGCCAAAAACTTGGTTGCTAGAAAAAGAAATCATTTGCATAATAAACACCACTCAGCTCATTACTCCGACTATCTCACGGGGAATCTGGTAGACATTTTCTTTCTTCATAACCAGACGTTTCGGATTTCGTCCCGGGTAAGCTCTGCTAAGGCAACCATTTGATAGCTTTCTACAGAGAGGGTACAATAAGCTTCATCTCTTTGACCGGTAAAGGCAGGTACCATCATCAGTAGCGATTGGCTGCTCTGTCTGCATTTCGTTTCCGCTAGTTTGTTCATCATGCCGATGTTATCTCATCCAGAAGTAAACTTCGTTCAAACGATCTCTCTTTAAAGATCCTGGAAAAATGGTTAGTTCCCTCGACCGCACCTACAAACTACCTTATACCATTACAAGAGCTAAATCAGCCTGAAAATGGAGTACTGCTGATATATATCGGTAGGACCTGCCCTGTCTACAAATTTCACTCTCAACATAGTCCAAAAAGCGTCTCCGCGTTTTTGTGGGTAACGAATTATTTATCAACCTGAAACCCCTTTCTTACAGACGTAATATCGCAAGTTTCCCGCTGCTCTGACGGCGTTTCCATGGTGAGTGTTCAGATGAACAACACTCCTTAGTTTTACTAGGGTTAACCTTCTAAGGGATATGACCTGAAAAGCCACGCACATTGTAGCGAACAATAGTCCTTCGATTCGTATTCCCTTAGTAAGATGTAAGTTCCCTGATCACTGCAATCCTAACCTGTTCAATTCTAGGGTCAACCATTATCTTCCCCACATATCCTCATAAACTGTGCCTCGTACTCTGTAACCCTCTACCTCGAGATAGAACAAACAGACTCCCAAGAGGATGCTTCCCCGATCACTACAGTCTTAACCTATTCAAGTCTATAATCAACCATTATCTTCCTCACATATCCTCATAAACTTTGCCTCTTACTCTGTCACCCTCTACTTCGAGGTAGAACAGACTCCCAAGAGGATGCTTCCCTGATCTCTATAATCCTAACCTATTCAATTCTAGGGTCAACCGTTATAGTCCTCACATATCCTCATAAACTGTGCCTCTTACACTGTAACACTCTACTTCGAGTAGTTCTCGGGCCTTGTACAGAGTGAACATTATTGTAAACAAAAAAATCTCCTCAGCCCACCAAGCACAGAAAGGAATACAATATGGGAACCGTAATACAGACTCCCAAGAGGATGCTTCCCCGATCATTGCAATTTTAACCTTTTCAAGTTTAGGGTCTACAGTTATCTTCCTAAATATCTTCATAGGCAGTTTACTCTGTAACCCTGTACTTTGAGGCGGAGCTAACAGACTCCCAAGAGGATGCTTCCTCGATCACTAAAATTTTAATCAATTCAAGTCTAGGGTTAACCGTTATCTTTCTCTCATATCCTCATAAATTGCGTTTCTTACTCTGGTACCCTCTACCTCGAGTGGCTCTACATATGTATAGTTAACGCTTAAATAACAGTACAAATCACTGTATCATAAAAGAAATTCTATATGCCGTATCCCTTCGCGATGTCGGTGGTTAAGGCTCTCCACAATGTCCCCTCCTTTGTAGCTTTTTATATACGCCATCTTATTGCTATTTCTCCTAAATTCTATTCCGCCATCCATTTACTCAAACTCATTTTTCTTCTTCTATGCGTCTTGTTCCTTCAGGACGTTGACAATCGTGGCTCTCCACAATTTCCTGTCCGTTGTAGCTCTTAATAAATTTTGTCTTTTGGATATTTCTTCTAAACTTTGTATCGCCATCCATTGAATCAAGCTAATTCTTCTTCTTCTTCTTCTTCTTCTTCTTCTTCTTCTTCTTCTATGAATTGTGTCACTTCCGACTGTTGACAATCATGGCTCTCCACAATTTCCTCTCCATTGTAGCTCTTAATGAATTTTGTCTTTATATTATCTCTCCTAAACTTTGTTTCGCCATTTATTTACACAGACTAATTTTTCTTCTATGTGTTGTGTCCCTTCAGAATTTTGGCGATCATAGCTCTCCACAATTTCCTGTATTATTTAGCTTTTAATAAACGGCATATTTTTGTTATCTCTTCTAAATCTTGACGGTCATCCATTTACACCAGCTCGTTGGGTAGGTTATGCATTATTTTCCACTGTCCCTCTTGCTTTCTGTCTGTCCTGTGAGTATCAAATTTTTCAAGCCCTCTTTTCTCGTTATGTGCCCCAGAAATTTCAACTGTCTCTTCCTGACGTTAAGTATAAATGTCCTTTTTGCTTCAGTTTTCTCTAAAACGTCGTCGTTGCTCACATGTTCGGTCCATGGTATTCTCATCCTCCTCCTGTAGAACCACATTTATGTTGCGTCAGTCTCTTTATCATTAGTGAGGAGACTGTCCGGCATTTGCTGCCATCTAGAAAGACTTATTACGTAACTGTTCAGTACTCTTTTGTGTTTCTAATTTTTGTTTTTCTTTTTCTTAATACTTTGCTTAGCTTTTGAAAGACCACTTCCGCTATCCCAGTGCACCTTCGGATCTTTCTGACTTCTGTTGAAACACTTCCCAAACATTTAAATTGTTGTATTTGTTTGATTTATGTGTCTCCAATTTGTAATTTTCTTAATTTATTATTAAAAAAAGTATTTTCTTCTTTAACTCAGTTATATAATTCCAAAAATTTGTTATGTTAATTTACCCCTGCACGCATGGGCTTTCCCAGCTATAAATAGGAACAGCTACTTTTGGTGAGGGAAGTTTCCAGCAGTCAGCTCTGTCAGTCGGACCGAACATTCTTGCCGTAACACTCTCGTTTGTATATGTTTGTATTACTGTCTCAGTTAATATATTTATTTAACTCAATTCCTTTCTTTGTGTCTGTATTTTTGGCCCTAACAAAGTCACAACAGCCAGATTTTGGGAAGTGGATCGGGACGTGAAATACTCAGCATCTCCTCGAAGTATTTATATGATTAAACCGAACATAAAGTTGGGGGTTAGTTTTCTGTTGCCATTAAGTAATAAACTGATCCCCCACCCCAGGTAATTGATCAACCTCAGAATTACTATATGCAACAATATCAGCTCGACCATGAAACCCGTCCCAAACAAAATTCTAATGTTTGGTCAGTGTTATGGCAATTTACCGACGCACGCATGGTCTATCCCAGGTATAAATAGGAGCAGGTACTGCCTTTTAAAGAAAAGTTTCCAGCAGTCGGTTCAGACCGAACATTCTTGCTGTAACACTCCCGTTTGTATTAATGTTTCTGTTAATATATTTGTTTAACTCAGTTCCTCTATTTATGTCTTTATTTCTGTCTCTAACAAGGCCACAACAAAACCGTGTGCCCTTCTACAAGAGTTCTATTTTTGAATGGGTGAATCCATAGATTACTGTTGATTTATAATAGGCTTATATCATTTTCAATTAACTGAAACCAGAGATTGCCTTATCGACGAAAGATTGCATGGAGCGCCGTCTTGTGGGCTTCAATATTTTAAAATTTGACGCTGAACTTAAACAATTTGCGAGTTATTAGAAGCTCCCTTCTGGCCATTCATTAAGTCTCCTTAAATTAAAAAGAATAGGCTCTAGGAAGGCATGGCTACAGGTGTTCTGTTTCGTTATTAAGAAACCAGTAATTCAGTCATACTTTTAAAACGGTACGCTAAAGATAAGCATGTTACGAGTGTTGTCCGAAAAGTATAATACAAATATTTATCCGTCATCTTCAGTACAATCCAAATAAAATAGGTTACTAGTACTAGAAGGTTACTTTTCAGCATAGACGCCACTAAGACTGAGGTATTTGTCCCTTGCTTGCTTCATTTCATCTTCAATAGAGGGCCATGGGCGAATGCACCAATGCACACAACTGTCCTTTCTTGGGGAGGTCTACATGGGGTGGGTTATAGGTTTACAGGTCGTTATCTTCGGATAAAGTTCTTAAGCGAAATGTACACCAGTATTGGGCTTTTTAAAAATGTATACAATGATAATTAGTACAAACATATTTTTTCATGATTTTATAACTCTTAAAATAGAATATACAATATTTTTAGAGTTCTTATAAGTTTATAGCAGAAAATTCTCGTGTTGAACGTTTAAAGTCCTTTCGCATAAAATTGAGTCCTTGTAAAGGTGATTGTATGTTCGTAAATATCTCCTTAATTCTAGTGATCCTTTCGAGTGATCCTTTGTAAAGGTGATTGTATGTAGGTAAGTATCTCGTCAATTCTAGGGATCCTTCCGAATTATCCTTTGTAAAGGTGATTGTATGTAGGTTAGTATCTCGTTAATTCTAGTGATCCTTTCGAGTAATCCTTTGTAAAGGTGATTGTATGTAGGTAAGTATCTCGTTTATTCTAGTGATCTTTTCGACTCTGAGATTTTTAAGTGTCCGAAAATGTAGTCATGGGTGAACGGGCGAAATTATTTCATCCACTCTCCATTGTCTTTGCGTGGTTGTCCCTCCATGTTTGTCACTTTTGGGGGAGAGAGAAAGGAGTTCATCCTAGAATTGTTTCTTTATTTCTGATCCCTTTTTTTCTTTTCTTTTCTTTTTTTTTAATCTTTTTTCTCTTCTTTTATTTCTTACTTTTTTTTTTCTCATCTTTTGTTTTTATTTCTTTATGGCAAACCCATATGGTTTACAAACTTACAGTTTTCTATTTTTTCAGCGGCTGGCCTATTTCGTTTGCCTGCTCGTCAATATCAGTTTTAACACTTTTCTTAAATTAGACAATAGAATTCATTTCCGAATTGTTATTGATTTTGATTGCTTCTAGAATAGAATCATTTGGCAATTCCTTTTTATTTATCTACATTTAGGAACGATAACCTTTTTGGCCTCTTTTATTTATTCCTTTTCTTTTCTCATATATTTTTGTTTTTATTTCTATATGGCAAACTAAATGGATTTGTAAACATTACTATCCTCTGTCTATATTTTTGAGATGAGGTATTATGTACACTATTTATATTGTTCGGACTATCGTCCTCGTCTTCAAGAAAAGAGGAGGACGATAGCCCGAACAATGTAAATAGTATATATATATATATATATATACATATATATAAAACTAGTGAGCCAGACCTACCCAGGTTTCACCTAAGCGGATAGTCAGGGAAAGCCAGCTTTCTTTGACGATCCGTTTAGGTGATACCTGGGTAGGTTTGTCTGGCTCACAAGGTTTATCTAGGTCTGCTCTACGGTTGTATTGAGCTCTTTTGTTAGTTGTTAACTCGTGTCGGGTTTTTTTCTTTGGGCTTTAAACCTGTATCTGTGCGGTTTTTTTCGACAGACTTTCATGTTCCTGGCTCTTTCTTTTTTTCAAACCTTTTTTTCCTTCGAGATTGATTTGATTATTGGCAAATAAAGAATTCGAATGTTTTTCGAAACGAGTATAGTTACCTATATTTATATTTATAATATATATATATATATATATACACACACACACATATATATATATATATATATATATAGATAGAGAGAGAGAGAGAGAGAGAGAGAAAGAAAGACAGACAGACAGACAGATAGAGAGAGTTACACATGGCACAGTGGATAAAGGCGTTGGTTAAATCCAGTCACAGGACACAAAGAGATGTGAGTTCAATACCTGATTAAAGTGGTGGCGAACTTGGAGAGGTGAATTAACAGGAGATAACTTATAGCTGACATCCATTAGACATGGCACGTGGAACTATAACAGTCTACCCCAGTGGCGAAATAAAGGATTCAGTTCGACATTCCAACCACCTGAAGACGGCCGGAGCGTACAACGGATGAAACATTGTAATAAATAGGGCGACAAAGATGACGACAATAGTCCGAATAATGTAAATAGTGCAATGTCAATTGTTATCTGTTGTAATTTTGATTACTCTAGTATTATTCTTGCTTCTTAATAATGTTTCTCTATTTTACTATTGTTTCACAATAAATAATCGCTCGTCACTTAGTGGTTTTATTGCTCCGAATGGCGGTGAAATGATAGAAAATAATTAAAAAAAAACAAACCCCGTCTTTCTAATTAATAAGGTAATTATATGACAGTTTCTTCTCTGCCACTTCTCACTTTTGAAACTCTATTTTGGTATCTTGCTTCCTGACAAACTTTGATCTTGAAAAATTTTAATCGAATCAAAGCCCCGGAAACTGCTACTAGGAAAATTGGTTCACTGTGCCTTGCTAGACATTTTTTTTCTCGCCAGAATCTATCTTACACATATCATTTGTCCTTAATTTGAATATTCCTACAACAGATAGTCCGCTGCTGCTACTAGATAATTAGAGATTCTTGATAAATTCCAAAGAATAATATGCAATTTTATTGGTCTTGGCCTGGCAGCTTAACCACAATAAGCTTTCCTTTGCTTTTTCTATAAATACCTTTCACGGTACTTATTCCGACGAATTTTTCTCAATGGTACCGGGACTTTATGAATTTAAACTCAGTACTAGATTGGCGGCAAGGTCCCATCATTTTACAGTTGAAATGGCTAGATGTAACCATAAGTTATATGCTAACAATCTCATCTATCGCACCTCTTACTCGTGGAAATCTCTTCCGGCATTTTGCCTCCCTGTCAACTTTGATCTTTAAAAATTGAAATGCAATGTCAATCGTAATCTTCTGTCTTCTTAATTCCTGTTCTTTTATTGTTTTCTCTCCTAAAAAGTGTTTTTTTTTTTGTTTTTTTTTTTCATATTCCCTAACACTTAGTATCCCTTGACGTCTTACTGGCTTTATTGTCTTGCTTGGGGTGAAATGTTTAATAAAATATACGGTCACAGAACAAAGAATATGTGTGTGTAGGTAGTTGCACGTACTTTTACCGGTGTATATGTAATGCTACAACATTTTCATTAATACGTTGATATAAAAATGGATCAATTTTAAGTAATTATGGGAACTTTTAGACGTACCTTATTTGTGATTAATATTAACGTTAAATATATTGTATAATATTTCTCTATACATTGGAACCTCGTTTCACGAATTTAATATCTTCTCGAAGGTCGCTAGTGAAAAGTTCGTAAATCGAAACTATTTTCACCATAGGAATCAATATAAAATGAAGTAATTCGTTCCTCGAGTCCTAGATTATTGCTTATTCAGGCTTTTACAACAGGACTTTGTGCCCAAGTTCATCCACAAAACCAATGAAAATCGTTAAGTCTAACACAATAAAAACGTAGACAAAATACTAAACAGATAAAAATACAGAAGAAACTTTAATTTAATTTTACCGTAACTGTACTGGGGAGTGGTGATGAAAAAGGGGGAGAGATGTTATTGTTTGGAAAGCGGGGGTTCTGTCATAAAATATATCAGGTAACTGTCTTTGGCACCACCCGACTCTGCTTGAGACACACTGGGCCTTGGTCTCACTAAAAAAATTCTACAATGAGATTTGTTTAAAATGTTTCTAAAGTGAGACATTCCATCCTATACGCGTTTGGGTGTATATAAATACATTTAAAATTATACGTAAAAATATCTATCGTTGCTATAAACGTTAAATTTAGTAGGTGCACCTGTCTGAGTTGAAATCCTTGTTTTTTTTTTTTAGTGGCATTAATATCTACAGATAAAATTATATATATATATATATATATATATATGTGTGTGTGTGTGTGTGTGTGTGTGTGTGTGTGTGTGTGTGTGTGTGTATTCTTCGATTTGACATCATCCGAAGAATATATATATATATATATATATATATATATATATATATATATATATATATAGTTTATGAAAAACTAGGTAATCCGTATGGATAAACCTAAGGAGGATAAAATCCAGAGAGAGCTGAATGTAAATCCAGAGCAAATAATTTAAATAAAAACAGACGACTTTAAGGTTCCATGTAATAAATTATTTCACCACAGCCCTTTTAAAAGGATTGCGGATCATCAGACTTACTTCCAAACAAAAAAAATGAAAACAAAATTTACACATTTTTGACGGGCCGTATTAAACATATGTAAATTAACGAAGTGAGGAAGTGAGGGGGGAGAGAGAAGACATGAGTGAGTTAGCAGACATTGACACATTTAAACGGTTAACTTAACGGAAGTTATATATTGATATCGAAGGGGTAGAGGAGAAAAAACCATAGAGAGAAAAAGAGAGAAGGAAGTCATGAGTGAAGGTGTCACTAATTTTTTTGTAAGATATATATATATATATATATATATATATATATATATATATATATATATATATATATTCTTTGACTGATGTCAAATCGGTCGGGTTTCGATCCTGGTTTGAAACAATCGCGTGTCTAGTCACAATGATGAGTTGTGATACAGCGAAAAAGTCTGTATGTGGATTACTGCATACTATTCCCTTTGTGTGTTGAGCACGTTGGAAGGGAATTTGACGGCTGCTGCTGCTATAATGCAAAGCTCTTCGCCGTGAATAGAGCATTCTGGCTGTGAGACAGCGAAACAGTCTGTGGATGACTATATATATATATATATATATATATATATAAAAGTGAACATCGAAGTCAAGACTTAGAGGCGACAGTCTGTTTCATGTTAGACGCAATCGTCAGGCCATGAGTGTTGTTATTTTTCTAGGCCAAGAAAATTAACAGCATTCGTGGCCTGACGATTGTGTCTAACATGAAACAGACTGTCGCCTCTAAGTGTTGACTTCGATGTTCGCACACGCTCTATCTCTGATATTGAGCACTTTATCCTATAAATATAGCACACCTTAAGACTATATTTCTTCATATATATATATATGACATATTTCATGATTATACGTTCTTTTTTATAGATACAAATATTTAAGTAAATGTTCTGTTTATAATAAACAGTATTAGCAACAACATTTTCTGGCCTGAATGTCCAAGAAATTCTCATAGAAAATTTGCGTCCTCCGACAGGAATCGAACCTGTACCTACCTGCTAACGCACGTCAGGCTATATGACGGTTCCGTGTAGGATACAGGTTCGAGTAATGGATAGCGGCTTGGCTTGAGGAATCGGAGAGGTGGGTTCGAATTCCAGCCGAATCGATTACATTCTTATTACGTGCTAATACCCTTCGGAAAGGTATTAATCCTCTTCTTCCCCCTCCAGCTATAGGTAAATAGCAGGAAAGACTGGGTTTTCTGGCAACTGGTCTAGGAAGAGGACAACTCTAAATTCAAAATCTGCGGAGGGTCGTTTGGGGACCTTGTGGCATCAGGTCTCTGTATTCGGCCCTCCAAAAAGTGTGGATGGTCCTGCACAAAATCTTCACCTAATCCAATCAATAAAATCGCTATTGGCTTCAACCATGGCCTCCAGACAACATCGGAATATCCTGCAACAAATTTTGGACAGTCTCCTTGTTTAAGATGGCGAATGCTGCTATAATTCCTGCCTTCAGTTCATCTTTGGTGTTACAAAGAGTTTTGTTGGTCTCTCGCTCAACTGCGCCCCACACGTAATAATCAAGATGGTTGCTGTCTGAGGTGTTAGATGGACAGATGTAAGAGGTGATGTAGTGATGTAGTGATGTAGCCATGACTGGGTGTTCCTGCTTGTGGGACATGGTGTAGATTCCCGTTGCCAGACACAGTGACTTCTAGCAGCCACGCTCTTAACCCAGGGTAGCACAACCTCAGCAAAGCACATGATGTGGGCCAATGTGTTAAGTCTAGGGCCCTCACCAACAAAATCAGGAGTTCTTTTTTTTATCAGAACGATCACAGTGAGTTTTCCGAGCTGCCGTATATTCGTAATCACCATTAGACTCATCCAACTAAGATTCCAACACAAACTTGATTGGTTGAAAGACATCATTCAGTTTTCGGGAAAATTATTCGCATGTTGAAATCTTTAAACATTTTTATTTTTTAAGCGATCGTTTTCTCGGTTCTATCTTTCTAGAAATGTAAAAAAATAATGACTATAAATTTTATTTTAATTACTAGCCGTGGACGTCTGGTTAATATTTTATTAACAGAAAAAAAAATCAAATATCCTTCTTAGTGGATGATCAAGGAATAAAAAGTGATTTTACTGAGATATATTATCCTCTTAATTGATTTAAAAGAACTGTTTAGAAAGAAAATTACAATTTAAAAACATAAGCGCTACTGAAGTTAGCACTTCTAAAAAAAAAACACCTCACCACACCCAGCAGGCAACCCAGACGAAAAAAAATGTTTAAGTCGCAAATCGTTACATTTCCATAAAGATTAATAGCCGAAGCATCTCCGCTGAAAAAAAAAATGTTTTACAAAGATTTCCACACAACACAAACGAGATTGTCTTAAAATTTTGTTTTATCAACAGTATTTCAGTTTTCGGAAATATTTTTCGTGTGTTGAAATCTTTAAACATTTTTATTTTTTTAAGCGATCATTTTCTCGGTTTTATCTTTCTAGAAATGTAAAAAAATAATGACTATAAATTTTATTTTAATTACTAGCCGTGGACTTCTGGTTAATATTTCATTAATAGAAAAAAAATCAGAGCTCCTCCTTTGTGGATAATCAAGGAATAAAAAATGATTTTACCGAGATATATTACCCTCTTATTGAATTGAAAAAAAAAACTGTTTAAAAAGAAAATTATAACTTAAAAACATAAGCGCTACTGAAATTAACACATCTGCCGACCTTCCTAGTAGGAATGGGTAGCCCATCGCGGTTGAATGGTTCGCTGTAGCAAGCACCGGCCCTGTCAATTATTATCGTTGATGATTGACAATATAACTTAGGTAAAAAAAAAGAAAATACCAAATGTAAAAATTCAAAACGCTGCTCTAACTAGTCCCTTTTGGATCCAGCATCGTCAGGGGTTCCTGCGTAGTAACGCACCGCACCAACCAGGCAGACGCACGATGTATATTATTAGTTGATGACTGACAACGTAATGTCAGTTTTAAAATATTTAAAATGGCGGATGGTCATAAAACAGTGCTGAAAGAAAGGGAGTCCACAACGCCCCACACCCCAACGAGAAAACGCGCAGACCTTATATATATATATATATATATATATATATATATATCTATGTATATATATATATATATATATATATATATATATATATATATATATATATATATATATATATATATATATCTTGTCATCCACAGACAGGCAGTTTCGCTGTATCACAATTCATCAGTGTATCTAGACATCCGATTGTCTTAAGTAGGGCTCGAAACCCGACTGATTTGGCATCAGTCTGAGATTTTACTTACTCCTGAGCTATCAGCGCCCGGTAGAGAGAAAGGCGAATTTTTGCGTATTTATTTTTGATTATCATTCAAAACACTTTAAATACCTTTAAATATGGAACAGTTATGAGAAGAAAAAAAAAACGTTATTGTTCACTTTTATATATATTGTGTATATTTAGGCAGCAATTTTTAATTGATGCATGTTTCATTAAATAATTCTTCTCCCTCTCTGTTAGTGATTTGCAAAAAAAAAAAAAAAAAAAAAAAAACATAGTTTACAAATTCAAGTGCACTTTGGGAGATTGTATCTCCAATGGATTAAATAATATTTATGTTGGTCACACAACAAACTCGCTTTCACGACGCTTGACTCTGTATTTGAATGGTAACTAACATTTTTAGGTATTTGAAACAACATGCCTGGCCGCGTACACAATTTCCGGAAAATCCTCGTTGAAAACACAACTATACTTAAACATGAAAACAATAGGCAAAAACTAAAAATTCTTGAAGCTATATACATAAAACAGTTGAAACCTAATCTGAACAAAATAAACTATGAAATCTCCACAAATATTCTTAAATGCTTATAATTGATAACTGAAGCCATTGGTTTATACCAACGGTTTCCCATACTTAATACTTCTCGTTTCACTCTCGCATCGTCATGTGTGACGTCACGAGCTTCGACGCGATTTTCGCTTCCGCGTCTTTTATACACGAATTTGTTGTTGCTTTGAAATTATTCATGCAACAAAAACAGATTGTCATTATTGTTTCGTCTGTGTATTGTTTGATATATTGAAATGTAATTTTCATCTTTGATAATGGTTTATGTAAAGCGAAAGCTTAGATAGGATTTAAATATGTATCAATATGGCGATTTCCTTTCGTCTTTCAGTGATAATGATATTAAGCTTATGAGACAATATGAAAGAAACTTTCTAAAAATAAATAGACGCAACTTTTCTATATTATATATATATATATATATATATATATATATATATATATATATATATAGCAATGGTAATAAATCCGTTGGTATATAATCCACGTGGATCCTAGTAATATAAAATATTAAAACTGATCCACAAAATACACAATATAATTCCAAATCACCTCATATGGGGAATAAGATTGTTTCAGCCGACGAAAATATTCGTCAGTTTTATTCAACCCCGGTGTAGACTGAGTTAGTTTCGGAAAATTCTTCGTTGGAATATATATATATATATATATATATATATATATATATATATATATATATATATATATATGTGTGTGTGTGTGTGTGTGTGTGTGTGTGTGTGTGTGTGTGTATGTGTGTGTGCACATTGAAATGTATTTATTTTCAAAAATGCATAAATAAAAAGTAATGTTATATATATATATATATATATATATATATATATATATATATATATATATATATATATATATATGTATTTTTTTTATCATATCGTTTAGTTCGTCAGAAGTAACGCAGAAAAGTTTATATTTTCAAAACGAGATCCCAGCCTCGAACTGGTTTCATTTTTCTTGTAGTTCCTTTTATAATGATAAATATATATTTTTTCCGTTTCGAATTTCTTGCTTTCTTTCTTTCTATAGAATGTGAAAAAGTGATATATTACCGACATTTTTTTTCTTCAGATATTTTTTCAGTTTGACTGATGTTCGTCAAGAAAGAAAATTACCTGTTGAAGAAAAACGAAACGCAATAACTTTGTGAGGCTTAAAGAAATCCTGGCATTCAAACCGCTAAGATCGTATTTTGTTACTTTATGGATTTTTGAGCAATAATTTTGCAGGTGGTAAAAATGAAAAAGTAAACGACTTCTTTTAGCTGCTTTATGGTCGAAACTGATATTTGTTCGTTGTTTTATTTGATTGGAAGCCGCATTGTCAATTGTTGCTTTACATGACGTCTTTTTGGCCAAAGAAAGGAAAGAGGTATTAATTTCACTGTTTATAAAAACAGGGGTGTCTACTCAAAAACGTGTACCCTTTAATTCAACTAATACAAGGTAAGGCAGCCACTCAAATGAAAGCGTTACTTTTAAAATTGTAAATATTTATGAGGCATATGTTGTGAATGTGTCGTATCCTGTCGTCAATTCGACATTATTTTAAAAAACAACGGGAAGGAAAGGCTTAACCAGCAATCCTTGTAAAACTAATCCAGGATATAAAAAAGGGATCAGTGCATAAAAAAATATCGTTTAGCGGTCCAGATAACTAGGATCAGTGTGCCCACCCCCGGTATTCTGGGGTGAAACGAATGGTGTTTCTAACAATGATGGGCAAGTCCCGAATGGTGATTTGGACGACGCGACTGGAGGTAGTAAGTCTTACTAGACGACCGTCTTTCTCATTATCCGATTCTTTTGAGCATCAGCTTAAAATTAAGATTAGAACTGATAGAAAACGCTTGCATTCGACAGCCTTTAGCGAAAGGTGGGTGACTGAGGCGAGTTTGGTTCATTTGAACGGGGCTAACCTTGATTTTCTCTTTTAGGTCAACCTATATCACATTGGGGTGGTTTTCCTATGGATCCCTCTCCTGGTTAGGTTAGACAAGCTTTTTTGTACCTAGTTAATGTGAATGTGTTGCTCCCGGCTTGCTCCCGGCTACGTCTTTGGTTATGATCCAAATTGAGATTCCCAACCTCCCCAGTTTGTTTTGGCCCCCTTTCATCTCGACTGGGTCAGCTTTATTTATTCCCCACACCCGTCTATATTTCCTCTTTTCCCTCTCCCTTAGAGAGAGAGCCTCTTGAATTTGTCCAATGGGCAGAATACAGAGGTCTCTACTTTTTGAGGGTTGGACATGTCCAGCTATCATCAGTTATATTTATTTTGCCTTGTTTGATATTTAGTTTGTTTTGGGCCTCATCCCCACTATCATTATCAAATATTCGATTTTTATCTACGAAATATTTATTATCATTAAATTTAATATCTTCGGTGCGTTTTGGAGGTCCCCTTGAGATGATGCGGTATTATGATGCGGTATGTATGGGGGATTGATTGGTGAAGGACTAGTTTTTGTGGTGAATGCGTAAATTGTAACATGTAAATGGGTCGTGAATCGAATTACCTAGGTATAAGATATTTAGGGGAGACCAGCCTCAACCTCTTTCCCCCTTTTCGGCCTTGTGCCATAACTGTATTTTTAATACAATAAATATCAATAACTATGATCAATGTGTAGTATCTGTTCCAGCAGCCGAAAGCAGACCCAACCATCATCTGCAGCACCAACTCGTCATCGGCCGCTTCTACACCCCCCCACTTCACTAGGCCTCTAGCTCCCGTCGCAATCTAAATAAACTGTTCTTTTCAGGACAACGCTCTCCAGCGACTTTGTCCGGTCGACCGGAAGATTCCATCTCAAGAGTCAAAAGTCGAATGACCAAAATCAGTTATTTATGTATAGGTTCTGAGTGGCACTTCTGGTAGCGTTGAAAACATTCGAAATATACAAATTATTAAGCTGCCACTGGCAGAGTTTCCCATCGCACTTTCAAGGAGCCATTGTCAGCCAGCACCTTCTTAAGCGAAGTTATACATACAAACCCTAAGCAAACAAGGAACACCTGGTGAACTTTTAAGGGGTTTTATTAAACACACCTCAACATGTGACTTTGAACTTTTTCATTTTCATGGTTTTATTAAACACACCTCAATGTGTAACTTTGTACCTTCCTTTTCTGGACAAAGCTCATCTAGCGACTACAAAACTATCCTTTTCTAGACAACGCTCATCCAGTGACTACAAGACTGTCCTTTTCAGGACAACGCTCTTCTCTCCCTCTACACGAACATGCAGAGATAGTTTTGCCTAGTGCTCTGTGACGTTATTTTTGCTGATGTACTTTGTGTAACGGAAATA
>CAHIKZ030002278.1:0-42500 GCA_903632075.3 Acanthosepion pharaonis | reverse complement strand
TTTATTTAATGTTGGCTTTTTCTTTTTTATTATTAATGCCTCATTTATTTTTAGACTTTACTATATGAGAACGACGAATAAGTTTTCATCGAGTTTGGTGGGATTTATTGTATGTAGATACATACATATATGCATATGTAAAAAAAATAAAAGAATAAGCATAGATAGATAGATAGATAGATAGATAGATAAATAGAAAATGTCTAATAAAAAAACAAACCACCGATAAAATGAACTGACTGAAAAAATATGAACAAACGATAGCCAACAGAATTATAACAGAATTTTTGAAGGAAGCATTTTTTTTGATAATTTCATTTTACGGATATTACCAAAGGCTTCTATTCTAATCCTATTATATTTTTGATCTTCAAAATGATTTCCGATTTTTATCAGTTTGCAAAGTAGGCATTTCTGCAGATGATAAAACTTAAATAATCCTATCTGAATAGAAAATCCATCAGAATAACGAAAAGATAACCTAAACTGCAACAATCAAAAGGACCAACAATCGAAAAACTGTTCTACCGATGGAAAATAACGTAAATTTTAATTCTTCCAGGTCGAAATTAAATTGACTTATTCTCACGACCTATTAATGAAAAACAAATATAAAGCTCCTATTTTGCCAAACCTACTGCTGATGTAATGAATGTGTATATCGTATGTTGATAATAATATATAAAGCTCGATCTGTAGCTCTAGATATCACGAAGAGGTTTGACATAATTTGGCACGCTGGTCAGATTAAATTAACTCCAGGGCTACGGTTTGATTCTAGACTGAACGATTTTTGTTTTAATCCAATTGTTCCTATCAAATCGTGAAATGAAGGTCGTTTTGAAGAGACTCGCTTCAAGATCCTTTCACATAAACGCGGTGTCCCCCCACCCCAAAGTGCTTCACCGTTTCTGATCTTCCTTAATGGTCTTCCTGATGTCATCAGTTCTCAAGTAGGCATTTATGCTGGTGAATGATTCTACCAGTCTCATAAAAAAATAGTGAAACAAACCCTGGCCGCTGCCTTTGTAAAGGATCTCTAATTCGTATTAATTAGTAAATATAATATATCTAAATTTTAAATGCCTTCAAAAAAATATGCTCTAATTTTTATAAATAGGGAAACATCTTCTTCGTTCAGCAGTACCGCAAAAAAATAAAGATTAACAAATATCTAGTAGTAAACTTAAATTCACGCGGTCAATTACCGAGGATAGTTTCTTCATTTCCGTACAAATATTTATGGAAAAAAATAAATTTTATTTTTGGGCGCTGGTCGAGCGTATTTCTGAAAATCATCCCTCTTCATAGATTGATATAATTTATGATCCGTCTTTTGGAATTTTTCGATAATATATATAAAATTTTATTCTGAAACTGAAAATTCAATAAGGTTTAAATTGATTTCGAGTAATCCCATTTAAATTGCATTGAAAAAAATAGAAATTAAACGAAATTTTAGTTCAAGCGTTCAGTTTTTGATATTTTTATCCATTTCTTCAAAACGTAATGCCCGTATGATTATCCAATTTTTAATATGTTAACACAAAGAAAGGAATATAAAATTTTTTCAAAAAACGAAAATATTTCTAATTTAACAATAGTGAAAAATTATGCCCGCCATCATATATGGTCGATGCTAGACACATATAAATAATACACTGCGTCTTCTTGTTGTGATTACATTTTCAACTGAATTGAAGTGGAATGACCATTGAATCAAGAGCTGCATCTACTGCAAGGAAAGTTAGTTTTATTCCAAGCCAGAAGGTTTGCCGCGTCAGAGTCGATCTTAAACAGTTGCAAATCTACCATTCATGCGTGCATTGAATAATGTTGTCATAATTATAGTCCAGCAAGACATTATTCGTATATATCAATATTGAATTTTTTATCCATTTCTCAGAATCTAATGCCCGGATGATACCAGGTTTTTTATATATGTTAATAAGCACAAAAAAAAATTTGAAAACTCAATTTTGGGAACAATATGCTAAATAAAACAAATTTGACATTTCGAATTATTGCAAAGTATATTGTCAAAATATCCCTACAGTAGAAAATATTTGGCCTAAAAATTGATTGATTCGTGACCAAAAAATAACTAATTTAAATATAAATATTTTATCGGTGATGCCGTCTATCCACTATTTTTGATTCGTTTGAATATTTGTTTGGTAATCCCAGCAATGAACATCATACAATTCACATTTTAGTGTCACCATTGTTATTCTTAATAATTTAACAACACGATGGAGAAGACAACGATATATAGCGTTGAATTTAGACCTATAATAGATTTTTTAAAAAATCCATTACCAGGAAAAATGTTATAGAAAAAATTTCAAACCGGTTAGCTTTATCCCTAAATCTACGGTCAATCCATTTTTGAAACTGCTCTTATCGCTTTTTAGAATAAATTTTTGTCTAAAAAATATATATAATTAATATGGCCGCATTTTTGAAAAATTCATTACCAGCAATAAAAATCTTTGTCTTCTTGACTTCACGTTTTCAGCTGATTTGAAGTGGAATGACTACACTGAATCAATAGCTGCATCTACTGCAAGGAAAGTTGGGTCACTGTGTCGTGCCAGAAGGCTTTCCACGTCAGAGTCGATCTTACAACTTTGCAGACCTACCATTCATCCGTGCATTGAATAATGTTTACATATCTTGTAGTCCTGCAAGTCATATCTATCTACAATCAACGACGAAATTTTGAACAATGCAAATATATTAAATTGAGTATTTTTATCCATTTCTCAGAATTTAAATTTTTAATGCAGGTTTTTTATTCTTAATAACCAAAAAGGAATATAAAGACTCAATTTTCAAAAAATAATTTAAATAAAACAAATTTGATGAAAAGAATTATTTATGAAAAATGACAAAATTATTTCTGTAGTATGAAAAATAGAACAAATTTAAAAATGTTCATAATATTAATAGTCAATAACATGGTCTCTCATCTTTATAATTACATATATTTGCACGAATCAATTAATTTAAACACTATTTTCTACTCTACGAATAATATTGTCTTTTCCTATTTTGCATAATTCTTCTGTCAAGTTTATCGTATTTAACCTATTGTTCTGAAAATTGAGTTTTATATTCATTTTTTTGTGCTTAATAAGGTATAAAAACCTAGCCTCATACTCAAAATTGATGGGTATACGAATAATTTCGTCGTTTACTGTAGATAGATAGATTTATAGATATAAACAGACTGAGATAGATAGATAGATAGATAAACTGACTTAATTATAAACTTAGATATATTAGAAACAACTAAAAGAGAAACATAAACGTGTGTATATATATATATATTATTTATTTATTAAAGACAATTTTTTTTTTTTTATGTTTAACGTTGTTATTTTATAGATACAAGTATTTAAGCAAATGCTCTGTTTATGATAAACAGTATTAAATAACATTTACCGGCCTGAATGTCCGAGAAATTTTCATAGAAAATATTCGTTCTTTGACAGGATTCGAACCTGCATCCTATACGGAACCGTCATATACGCTGACGTGCCTTACCTCTAGGCTACAAAGAACCAAACGGTAGACAAGGTCGAATTTACTGATTATAAACTCCAATCTTCCATGAATCTCGTACATTCATAACTGCTCTGGCGTATCGAATGTAAACATTAAAGACATTTTTTAATAAATAAATTGTCGGACCTTGTCCATTTCTTAACATATGACGTCATTTGTTTACGGTAAATGTTATTTAATACTGTTTATCATAAACAGAGCATTTGCTTAAATACATCTATCTATAAAATAACAACGTTAAACATAAAAAAAAAAAAATGTCTTTAATAAATAAATTGTCGGACCTTGTCCATTTCTTAACATATATATATATATATGTGTGTGTGAATGAATGAATGAATGAATGAATGAAGTGAAATAGATAGATATTAACAAACTGAAACAGATAGATAGATAGATAAAGTGGCTTAATTATAAACTTAGATATATTTAAAACAACCAAGAAAGAAAAAGACATATATGTGTGTGTTTGATTGAACTTAGATAGATAGATAGATAGATATCTTCGGATGCTATGAGAGATTACATAGAAATAGACGTACAAGAAATATCGAGGCCTTAAAATGTTAAAAATGGATAGAATAAATAAACAAGGTAATGCAGTCTCGTGGAATTTAACGAAGACATGATAACGAAGAAATAAAGAGATTATGTTTTATACGGGAGATGTTGTTCTCGGCTCCTTTACCGAGAGATTTTTGTTTATTTTGGCGTCGCAAATGTGGCTGGACTTCACACCACACTCTTTTTAGTCCATTGTAATATCAATTTCGAATGCCTTAAGCCACCGTCAGCATGTTTAGACTTTCTAAAATCACATAGGAACGAGCGGTATGCAAACAAAATTTAATTCCCAGGTCACCGTTCATCATCTTTATCTATCTATCTATCTATTCTAATCTATCATCTATCTATCTCAGTCTATTCATAGCGGTATCTAAACATCTATCTTCTATCTATCTATCTATCTACCTCAGTCTATTCATATTTTTATTCCTCAGTCTATTCATATCTATCTATCTATCTATCTATCTATCTTATCTATTCATCTATCAGTCTATTATCTTAGTCTATTCAGATCTATCTATCTATCTATCTATCTATCTATCTATCTATCTATCTATCTATCTTATCTATTCATTCTATCTATCTATCTCTATTCAGATCTATCTATCTATCTATCTATCTATCTATCTATCTATCTATTTAGATTCATATCTATCTATCTATCTTATCTATTCAGATCTATCTATCTATCAGTCTATTATCATATCTATCTATCTATTTATCTCTATTCTATCCAATCTATCAAAGTAATATTTTTCAGTGTAATATCCTAATATAAATATCTATATCAATGTAGGCACGGTGGAATAATGGATAGCGCCTTGGATTGAGGAATCGGAGAACCGAGTTCGAATTCAAGTCGAATCCATTACATTCACTTACGTGTTAATAGGAAAGGTATGAATCGTCTTCTTCTCCTGGGCAAATAGCAGGACAGAACGGGTTCTATAACCTTGGATGGCAACTGGTCTACCACAGAAAGAAATGGCAACCTACTGTGGGAAAAAATCTGCCTCATCAGTCATGTATCGAAAGATACATAATCGCCTAAATGACTAACTGACATTCTGTCGAATCTATTATATTCACTTAAATGCTAATACTCTTGAGAAAGTTATGAATCCTCTTCTTCCCCAGCTATGGATAAATACATGATCACCCAAGCGTGTATGACGCATGCCACATAACTATTGGTATTCTTATTTCCCCCCCCACACACACACACAGAAGAGAACTAGTTAGGACTTCATAGAGACTCTGAGGCATTATGGTGATTGTTTTGGTGGAAGATATACTGCGGTATGTTTTCTCAATTTGGTCCCTTACTTTTGGACGTTCCAAATTTGAAAATGAATAAATAATTGTTATAATTCTTTTTCTATCCTTTGCAAATGATTCAAATTTTAGTATGTTATTATGGATGATAACGACTACCAGTTGTCAAAATTTCAGCTTTTCACAGTTGTTATTTCTAACAAATATTAGGTTTTAAAATTTTGTCCCTTAGTTTTGGACGCTACTGTATATATGTATATATATATATATATATATATATATATATATATATATATATATATATATATGTGTGTGTGTATATATATATATATATATATATATATATATATATATGTATTAATAGATGTTAAAGTCTACATCTAGGCCACATAGGTGAAACAGATTATCGCCTCCCTCTGGGTGTTGAATTCAATATCCTCTTTTATATTTACATACGCTCCATCCCTTGATAATGGACAATTTAACCCTTAAATGCAGCATACCTTAAAACTATATTTCATCACACACACATACACACACATACAGAGACACACACACACACACACAGACACACACACACACACACATATATATATATATATATATATATATTTCCTACGAAGATTTTTCCGACACGAACACATATATACACATAGATATATAACAAGCACACACACATCTATCTATCTATCTATCTATCTATCTATCTATCTATCTATATATATATATATATATATATATATATATATATCCATCGTTACATCATGTTTCAAAACATGTTTTGAAACATGAGAACTCTTATGTAGCGTTGGAATCATATTTTTAAATAAATAATTATATTCATGCTCTACTTTTGTATCGAGCACTATTTTTTTTAAATAATAAAAAAATACTAAAGAACTTTGAAATTATTTACCTAACGAGTTCTTTCTTTTCCATATTTTTTCCATATATTTTACACACACACACACACACACACACACACACACACACACACACACACACACACACACACACACACATATATATATATATATATATATATATATATATATATATATATATATATATGTATGGATGGATGGATTTTAGCGTCGAGAGATCTGTAAATTCTAAGTTCTGAACAAATGGAATTGTTTAAAGGGGTCAGTAATATACATTCTCTACAACATAGCACCATCTACTTAATATATATATATATATATATATATATATATATATATATATATGTATGTATGTATGTATGTATATTATGTATAAAGATTTGGGCCAACAGAAATAGAAAATAGATTTAAATAAAGTGGACATCATTATTTTACCTTTAGGAACGTTTCGGCCAATTTTTTTTTTTTTTCAAAATGTAATCGTTTGTGAAGTAAGGAACAATCCAAGATGCATTAATAAATAACGATTGAGTGGGGGGAAATTGGAAAACGATTCAAACAGATTTTAAATTGTAAATAAATTAAGTTCCAAAAAGAGTGCAAAATGGAAAAAAGTCACTTATGCCTTACGTTTGATCGATGGATTATAAGTGACTTATTAACTATGAACCTAGAGCCAGGCTCTTTAGGTTCATAGGTTTGCTCTACTTAGTGTATTGAGCACTTTACTTAGTTATTTTTGCTTTACTCGTTTTGGAGGGTTTTTTTTTCTTTAGACTTGAATTCTGGACGATTGTTTTCACCTGAATTACATGTTCTTGGTTCTTTCTTTTTTTATTCCTTATTTTTCGTTGGGCATTGGTTTGTTCATTTACAAGCCAAAACACCTAAGGTTTTTCCAGACGAGTATAATTACTTATATTTATATCATATATATATATATATATAGATAGATAGATAGATAGATAGATATGGACAACAGATGTACAATTTTTGATTTCATTTTTTAAAATTCCTAGTTATTTAGTTATTTATTTTGTATTATCGGTAAATTTGCCAAAATTCATATTTATTTTAATTTCATATTATTTTCTTCCCGAGTACGTTCAAATGTTGAGCCATTCGCTTTTAAGGATTGTTCCGGATATATTTACACAGGTGTTTGTCGTTTTTTTTTTTTGTTGTTGTTGTTTTTTTTTTTAATTCATGCGTTCTCACATTTGATAGAACCAATTTCAAATCACTCAAACCCATTTAAATGATTTTTTTTGTTATTATTTATTTAAACACACTACAATATACGGTACCACCACCCTCCCTGCAGAAAGACAACTTATTTAATGAAGGGTACTTTTCTTTTATTCCACCAGCCTCTAGAATTTGGAATTTTTGCTTTTGCTTTGTTTCCTATATTAAATATTAATGCTGCCTACGAAATACGTTAATGAGTTTTTCCCTTCTTTGTTCATCTATATGCGCGCAAATTGCACTCAATTTAACATTGATTCTAAAAGTGAAAACACCGGAATTAAAATACAGTTAAGCTAAGTAAACAATTTTATAAACTTATAATTGTGTATATAACCACATTTTTACATTTCCGAAAATGCTAAGCCAACAATGAAGTAACTGCAAAATTTCGTTTGAAACAAAGAAAAGAGTGTTGGACGGCTATGTAATATCTAATCTCCTATATGGCAGTGAATGCTGGATAATCTCCTCATAGATGAAGAAGAGACTTGAAGCGACAGAGATGTGGTTATACTGACGAGTGTCCTTAGAAAAAAAGAAAAGAGTGTTGGACGGCTATGTAATATCTAATCTCCTATATGGCAGTGAATGCTGGATAATCTCCTAGATAGATGAAGAGAAAAAATTCTGAAGTTTCCTTAGATAGAGATGTGGTTCTACTGACGAGAAGAAGAGACTGTCCTTAGAAAAAAAAAAAAAAAAGTTGGACGGCTATGTAATATCTAATCTCCTATATGGCAGTGAATGCTGGATAATCTCCTCATAGATGAAGAAGAGACTTGAAGCGATAGAGATGTGGTTCTACTGACGAGTGTCCTTAGAAAAAAAGAAAAGAGTGTTGGACGGCTATGTAATATCTAATCTCCTATATGGCAGTGAATGCTGGATAATCTCCTCATAGATGAAGAAGAGACTTGAAGCGATAGAGATGTGGTTCTACTGACGAGTGTCCTTAGAAACAAAAAGAAAAAATTGTTGGACAGCCATGTAATATCTAATCTCCAAAATGGCAGTGAATGCTGGACAATCTCCTCACAGATGAAGAAGAGACGTGAAGCAAAAGAGACGTGCTACTGACGTGTATCCTTAGAAACAACGAAAAGAGTGTTGGGCGGCTATGTAATATCTAATCTCGTATATTTCAGTAAATTCTGGACAAGCTCCTCGAAAAGAGTGAAATTAAAACAAAGTATAACTAACATAGAGAGCTTCACTGAAATGATGGCGGAACAGGTTTCGGGAGAGATGTTAAAAAGACAAAAGTTTTTAAGAGATACAAAGGTTAGGAAGTTGTGGAGAGACATGATCGCAAACTTCCGGAAGGCACACAGCACATTGAAGAAAAAGAAGTTTGGTTTCGAGTCTGCATTTTAAGAAATGTTTTCATCGATTTTTAGATTGTTCTCTTTTGGAAAAAGGATTATATTTATTTAGAGTTATATATATATATATATATATATATATATATATATATATATATATATATATATATATACACATCAAGTTATTAATCAGCTCCTTACTGCTTTGCGTCCGATCCTGTCGCTTACTATCAGATTTTTTAATGAAGACTCATTAAAAACTTTCATTCATTTTCGCTTCTTTTTGTCCCGTAAAAAGTTATTGCATTTTTGCTATAATCGAGAATTCGCGAGATTTCAAAGCAGAATGTTTGATCGCCATTTTTATTATTTACAATGACCTCATTTTTATTGTTCCTTGCTATCGTTATGTTCTCAGAATGTGGCCTCAATAAATAAATAAACCTCCAACCTTTTATGTTGTACGTCCTTTCAAATCACAGCTTCCTATCTTTGTTGTTCTAAGCAATATTTGCTACTTCATCTTTCAGTTCTGTTTTAGTATTTCATCCATTTGCGGAAACTGTTCATATAGGTCAGTCGGTCTTTTCCTCCAATAACAAAATTAGAAAAAACTAATGGAAGATTAAAATTTGCAGAAAATACTAACCTCAGTTACTGATTAATTTTGAAAAATTCTTCTTTTTTCATATCTTGTCCCTTCAGGATGTGGGTGATCATATCTTTCCACAACTCACGCATTTTTGTAAATCTGTGTAATTCTCCCCCTGATTGTCTCTGTTCTGTCATCCATTTTATAAACTAATTTAGGGTAAACGAATTCCCTGCTTTTCTTCACTTCAGTCTTTCATCTGTGCGTCAAATTCTCCCGGATTTCTTCTCTTATTAGGCATCACAGTATTTTCAACTGTTTGCTTTTTGTTCTAAATATTCACAGGGCGGAAAGTGCGACACTGAAATCCGAAGGCACATTTGGATAGCGAAAGTTACCTTCCAAAAGCTAAACAGAGTATTAAGAGACAGGAAAATTACGTTAGAAACTAAAAAAAAAAAGAGTACTGAACTATATCGCAATATATGTCAGTGAATGCTGGACAATCTCCTCACAGATGAAGAAAATGGAAAATCGTCAAAAATTTAAATGCAATGTCAATCACCATCTTCTGTATTCATGAAATCTGTTCTTTTATTGTCCTTTCTCCTCACTAAAGTCTTCTCATTCTCTTTCACTCCCAGTAACCCCTTGCGTCTTAGGGGCATTATCGCCATCTTCTGTCTTCCCGAAACCTCTTCTTTTATTGTCCTTTCTCTTCACTAAATTTTTCTCATTCTCTTTCACTCGCAGTAACACCTTGTGTCTTAGTGGCATTATCACCATTTTCTGTCTTCCTGAAACCTGTTCTTTTATTGTCCTTTCTCTTCATTAAAGTCTTCTCATTCTCTTTCCCTCCCAGTAACCTCTTGAGTATTAATGGCATTAGCGCCATCTTCTGTATCATTGAAGCCTTTTTATTTGATTGTCCTTAAAGCCTGAGTGGTTCTCTTTCATCTCTCCCAGTAACCATTTATCACCATGCTTGGCGTGAAAAGATTAAAAAATAGGAATTAACTATTCGCTGGTTATTCTCGTTCGTTAGCAATTCCGAAAACTTTCGAATTTAATTTAGCTGCAGATTGTGCAAAATATATTAAATATTTCTTAGTGCAAAGTTTTGGGCTTTAGATCTAATTCAGTTTATGGGGCTTATGCGATGTAATTAAATCTTTATATCTTACCACTTAACAAATTCCCTATGGAAACTTTAGGTATTTCCTATTTACGAATCAAGTTGTATCTTTTAATGTCTCCCAGAAGAATATTTTAGATGCCATCATTTCGCAATATATTCTGCTATTCTCAGTAAGTCGGTCAATATTGTTTTAGAGCCTAAAATAGCCATGCTTTGAAAATTATAAAGAAAGTTTCATAGAATGTAATCTAGACATAGACTAATCATCGCAAATGATGAAGATCCTGTCAGTGTTTATGGCACAGAAGAACAATTTAAAAGTTTGAAGACTCTATAGTGTATAAAAATTATTCTAATTATGTAAAGTTGACTTGGGATGAAGACAAAAAAATGAGTTATGTACTCTTCAATTTTGGCGCGGCTCTTAATATGTTAAACAGAGGGGCAAATAATTTAAAACAGCATCCGATGCACGAAAAATATACTGAAGTTATTTATAAATAGCTTAAAAGCCACCCTATCGTATGGCATTAAAGCTAGCTTCTTGATTGGCCCTTCATCCCAAAAGGTATGAAGGAGTAAATGAGATAACAACAATAAACTATAGAAGAACTCAAAATTAATCGCTGCATTTTAGTATTACATTACGCATATGCCTAGAAATAAAATCAAATAAAACTTAAATTTCTCAAGAAACCTCTCTTTTGTTCGGACATATAGTAGTTATATCAACGTAAATCAATTTATATATATATATATATATATATATATATATATATATATATATATATATATATATATTTATAAATTCATGAATCATTCATACAAAAAAAAATATAGAGGTTAATGATTTAAATGGCAAGAATACTTCGTCGCAAACAATCTCAATAAGATACATCAACTCCGAACCTGTATATGAATGATATGATCCCCGTTTAAAAATTCCAGTTGCATAAGGTCTTTTTAATTTTACAAGCCTTCGTCTGTTCCTACAGACATCATCAGGTATGGAACTAGATTTTGTTCTTGTTTTTACTTCTCAGTAATAAGAGGACAACGAAAATAGAGATGGAATCCGAAAAAATGCTATGAGAAATGTGTTATTGTTTTGGAACGTGTTGTCATTTTTTTTTCGGATTACATCTCTATTTTCGTTGTCCTCTTATTACCGAGAAGTAAAAAGACAAAAACAAATCTATTTCCATACCTGATGATGTCTGTAGGAACAGACGAAAGCTTGTAAAATTAAAAAGACCTTATGCAACTGGAATTTATAAACGGGGATCATATCATTCATATACAGGTTCGGAGTTGATGTATCTTATTTAGATTGTTTGCGACGAAGTATTCTCGCCATTTAAATCATTAACCTCTATATTTATTTTTTGTATGAATGATTTATGAATTTATAAATTATATTTGCACCTTTTAATTGAAATATATATATATATATATATATTAAAATGAAAAAATGTTATCGACAACAATAGAATAGACAAAGACCGACATAATACTAATAACCAACTACATAATATCCTCTATCCAAAAAAATCCAAAGCAACTTATCCCATGTGAACAATATCAAAATAGCCACAACCAAATTCAAAGCAGTTATGGATATAATTACAACCAAATGCACCCATAACAATAATATTTCAGAAGTAGGTTTATATGACATAAATTTCCAGAAATGTTCCTCTCAATACATTGGGGAAACATGAAGTAATTTCTTTCAAAAACCCTATCTAAAAACACAAAAGGGACCTTCTGCATAACAATTTATCAAACGCACTAGTCATACAGAGAAATAAATTCAACCAAAAGTTCCATCTAAAAAGTGCCATACTGTCTGCCAAAAGTGAAAGTAATTTACTATATATATATATATATATATATATATATATATATATATAGATAGATAGATAGATAGATAGATAGATAGATAGATAGATATTATATGTATTATATTTTATATACACCATATTTATCAAAAGAGAAAGTAATTTACTGATAAAAAAAATTCTCGAGATTACCGCTATTGAATCTTATCAAAATATAAATCAACAACCCGGTTTCTTTTCTATCTCACCTTTCCTGTTTGAATTTCTGCTTTCCCAATCCAACGTACACGACCACAAACATATCAATAGAAAACGGTTAAATCCATTACCTCATGTTTTTGAAGATATACGGCGAATACGTCCTTCACAAACCATAACAATCTGATCACAATTTAAAACAATATTCATTTATTAAAATTCAATCTTTCAGCGATTAAGCAAAAGTATTTGATAACGTACGGCACAAAGCCCTATTCCAACTCCTTGGAAAAGATGATTTAAAAAAAAAATTAATTGAGCAAGGCAGTAAAGCCACTAAGACACAAGGAGTTACTGAGAGTGGAGGAATTTGAAAACAGAAATATTACTAAGGAAGAAGAACAAAAGAAAAATAATCAGGACGACGTAAGATGTTGCCGAGAGTGAAAGAAATTGCGGTGATTGTATGAGAAACGGTGTTTCAACCCGATATAACTGTAAGCCGAATCTATCTGGAGATTCTTTGATTGAATTCAAAGAAAAATCTACAATGTTTTTGGTTTTGATCTAGCATCTCGGCTTTACTCAGTTTCCCACCGCCGTAACCTAGCTATGCTATGTCTTTTTTATTTTCATGGCAATTTTTCTGATGAGCTTTCCTTTTTATAAATGTTGTTATTTTTACCTTCACTCAGACAAATTGTACATATGGGAACTAGCTAGGTTTTCATAGAGATTCTGAGGTATTATGGTGACTGTAGTAATAATGTCAAGTAAGAATATGTTGTTTTGGTGTAAGGAATACCGTGGTATGTTTGGGTCAGTAACCATGGCTAGCTAAGTTCAAGAGAAGACAGATTGAAGACCAGCCTTCCCCTATCTCCCATTTTGGCCTTGTGTCATATTTTTGTATTTTACAAAATACATAGAGTTTTCTGCTGGGGACAAGAAAAGAACAAGATTCAAGAATACGGAAGATGGCGATTGTTGCTAACAGAAAAGAAAGATGTTGGAAGAGATTTTTAAAGGGGAATAATCGGAGTATTCCATTTCTTTTAAACACGTATACAACAACTTGGTGTTTGTGTCTCTTTATATACCATGTCCTTACTGTCTATTTTAGATATTGAATATTTTTTTAATCGAGTTCGCCCCAAGCAAGGCAGTAAAGCCACTGAGATACGAAGTTTTACTGGGTGTGGAAGAATTAGAAAGCAGAAACTTTACCAAGAACAGTAGAAAGCGATTGACATTTAAATTGGCTGGAAAGCATGGAACTGGCAGAGAGTTTCACAAGCGAAAAATACTAGGAAGGAAACTATTAGCATAGAATTAACGGTTGTATTTAGTCAACTCAACCGTAAATTGGTGAGAACTCGTCGCCAGTCAAGTACTTCGTCTAAATTCTCAATAGCTTGGCACTATAGCAAAAAGCTCATCCGAACAATTCCTCTATCGACCCCTTTCTTTTGCCTTGGGTCATATTTTTGTATTTTACAGAATATATATTGTCTTCTGCTGGGGACAAGAAAGGAAGAGGATTCAAAGGTACAGAAAACGGAGATTGTAGTTGACAGGAAAGCAAGAAGTAGGAACAGAGTTTCAAAGGCGAATAATCGAAGCATTCCTCTTTTTTTTATACGAGTGCAGAACTACTTGGTGTCTGTGTGTCTTTTTTTATATACCATGTCCTTACTGTCTGTACAGATATTGAGCATTTTTTAATCGAGTTCACCCCAAGGAAAGCAGTAAAGCCACTGAGATAGAGGTGTTACTTGGTGTGGAAGAATACCAAGGACCAAGAACAGTCTTTTCGATTGACACTCATTTAAATTGGCTGGAAAGCATTGAGCTGGCAGAAAGTTCCACAAGCGAAAAGTGCAAGAAAAGAAACTGTTAGTATAGAAATTACCGTTGCATTTAGTCAACTCAACGGTAAATTGGTGCGAACTAGTCGCCAGTCAAGTACTGCGCTTAAATTCTCAATAGCTAGGCACCATAGCGAAAAGCTCATCCGAACAATTCCTCTATCCCTCCTTTTGGCCTTGTGCCATATTTTTGTGTTTTACAGAATATATATAGTTCTTTCTTAATTCAACTTCCTGAATTTTAGCGTAATTCTAAGATAGAAGGTAGATCCCATAATTTTAGCGTGGAATTGGCTAAATGTAAACGTGATTTTTATTGTAATAGTTTCTCTTGTTGCATTGTGTAAATCTCCCCTGTTTTCCTGTAAATTCTGATATCAAAAATGTAAATACAACGTCAGTCGTCATCTTCTGTCTCCTTGAGTTTTGGTTTTATTTCTCCCATTTCAATAAAGTTTTCTCAGACTCTTTCATTCTCAGGAATCCCTTGGATGGGATGAACTGATTAATCTATAAGTTACTAAAAGTCAATAAAGAAACCGCCACCAACAGAGATTACAGTCAGAAGAGCCGAAAGATGTGGAAACTGCGGACAAGAAAGGAACAGGTTTCAATGATACAGAAAATGGTGATTGTAGTTGACAAGAAAGCAAGGAACTGGAACAGAGTTTCAAAGGCGAGAAATAGAAGCATTTCTTTGCTTTCACACATGTGTACAACGACTTACTGTTTATATGGATATTGGACTTTTTTTTTTCAAAACGATTTCACTCCAAGCAAGGTAGTAAAGCGACTGAGGCACGAGGGGTTAGAGGGTGGGGAAGATTTAAAAACCTAAACATTGCTGAGGAACGAGAAAAAAAAAATAAAAGAAGAATGATACGCATATAGCGATTTACATTGCATTTAAATTTTTGAAGATCAAAGTTGATTGGAAAACGTGGAGCCGAACGGAGATTCCATAATCAAGAAGTACGAGAAAAGCAACTCACAGCACAGAAATTACGGTCACATCAAGACAACTCAATTGGGTGTATATATATATATATATATACTCGACTCTCCCGTCGAATTCGACGTATGAGGTTCAAGCAGATCAGTTCCCAGGAAACCGACAGCACATGAGATTTGATTATAGTGGTGAAGGTTCCGTGCAGGACCATCCACACTTTTTGATGGGACGAATACAGAGACCTGGTGCACTACGTGCCACAGGGGCCCCAAACGACCCTCCGCAGGTTTTGAATTCAGAGTTGTCCTTCGCCTAAACCAGTTGTCATCCAAGGCTATAGAACCCAGTCTGTCCTGCTATTTACCCATAGCTGGAAGGAGAAGAAGAGGATTCACATCTTTCCCAAGAGTATTAGCACTTAAGTAAATGTAATGGATGACTGGAATTCGAACTCAGGCTCTCCGATTCCTCAATCCAAGCCTATCCATATCCATTGCTCCACCATATATATCTCTCTCTCTCTCTCTCTCTCTATATATATATATATATATATATATATATATATATATATATATATATATATATATATGTGTGTGTGTGTGTGTGTGTGTGTGTGTGTGTGTGTGTCTAGTGCTGCGCTTAAATTGAAAAAGCATAGGTATCCAAATGCCTCATCCGAACAGTTCCCACGGAAGTACTTATAGAAAAGGCAGAGCGAGGCAACTTTACGGGGGTGACTGAAGTTGAGATGCCAGATCAGGGCCAATAATATTGCTGATTCCTCTTTGGAATTTAGATATATACCTGGAGTACCAAACCATATGTGACAGCAATACTCTAAGCATGGAACAATGGTAGCTTTATAGATATGTAAGTTAGATTCAGGAGAGAAAAAATTAGGAGCGACATTAGAATAATCCATGATATATACTGAGAGTAAGCTTATTTGCATGCTGCTAGGAAAAGAATTAAGTACACAAAAATAGAAAAGAGTTTAAGACAAGATGCTGTCTTCTCACCGGACTTATTATCCCTTTTCAGTGTGGCTATCCGAGAGGGACTGGAGATTTTTTAAGGGTAACCCTGTACAAGGCACGGGGCCACTCAATGTAGACGGTTACGTTAAGTGTGGGAATATGTGGATAGGAGTTGAAGATAGCGCTTAAATAGGTTAAGATTGTAGTGATCGGGGAAACATCCTCTTGGGAGTCGGTTCCACAGGGCAGTGGTTCGCGGGAAGAAGCTGTTCGAGTGGAACTGTCTTCTCACCGATGGGATACAGAGGGTATGTGGCTGATTTGCTAAAATGATAGTTCCGAGCCGTGAAGGATAGACGGAACAAAGGACTGATGTTCGTCTCGAGCACTTTCCATGGTAGTAGCGAGAGACTCTTCACACCCCGCCTGTGATAGAGAGAGAGGTCGGAGGGTGGAAAATAATTCTACTCCAACAAGGACTCGGAGACGTTTTTGAACTTTATCAACACTAAAATGTGAGAACTTAGGAGTTCCTGCCCAAATATGGCAACGGTACTCCATTCTCGGTCTGATCTGGCTCTTATAAAAGTAAAGTATAGCATGAGGAATTAGGCACTTACTAGACCGGTAAAGGATGATAGCACCTGCTAGGGTCTCAGCTCTGGGTAAATACTGAACGTCCAATCAAAAACAAAACACTATGTAAGTATAAAAATATTTTTGTATATAAATAAATGACTAACAATGTACATTTATAGTAAAATGACTAACAATACATTTTATCTGCAGTTAACGACATAAAAATGCGTTCAATATCTAATTGGTAGAAGCCATAAAATTGTGTTTAAAATATTTAGATATTGGCATTAAATAAGCAATGGAGGATGCTAAACAAAACCAACAAACATACTTATCGTAAAATTGACAAAAATTCATTTTTAAAGCAAAATGAACAATACATTTTATCTGTAGTTGAATGCATACAATTGCAATCAAAATATATTTAGTTGAAGCCATAAAATTGTGTTCAAAATATATTTAGTTGAAGCCGTAAAATTGTGTTAAAAATATATTTAGTTGAAGCCATAAAATTGTGTTCAAAATATATTTAGTTGAAGCCGTAAAATTGTGTTCAAAATATATTTAGTTGAAGCCATAAAATTGTGTTCAAAATATATTTAGTTGAAGCTTCTAAAATTGTGTTCAAAATATATTTAGTTGAAGCCATAAAATTGTGTTCAAAAATATATTTAGTTGAAGCCATAAAATTGTGTTCAAAAATATATTTAGTTGAAGCCATAAAATTGTGTTCAAAATATATTTAGTTGAAGCCGTAAAATTGTGTTCAAAATATATTTAGTTGAAGCCATAAAATTGTGTTCAAAATATATTTAGTTGAAGCCATAAAATTGTGTTCAAAATATATTTAGTTGAAGCCATAAAATTGTGTTCAAAATATATTTAGTTGAAGCCATAAAATTGTGTTCAAAATATATTTAGTTGAAGCCATAAATTGTGTTCAAAAATATATTTAGTTGAAATTTATTGTGTTCAAAATATATTTAGTTGAAGCCATAAAAAAAATATATTTAAAAGTAAAAAATTGTGTTCAAAAATATATTTAGTTGAAATCATAAAATTGTGTTCAAAATATATTTAGTTGAAGCCATAAAATTGTGTTCAAAATATATTTAGTTGAAGCCATAAAATTGTGTTCAAAATATATTTAGTTGAAGCCATAAAATTGTGTTCAAAATATATTTAATTGAAACCATAAAATTGTGTTCAAAATATATTTAGTTGAAGCCATAAAATTGTGTTCAAAATATATTTAGTTGAAGCCATAAAATTGTGTTCAAAATATATTTAGTTGAAGCCATAAAATTGTGTTCAAAATATATTTAGTTGAAGCCATAAAATTGTGTTCAAAATATATTTAGTTGAAGCCGTAAAATTGTGTTTAAAATATTTAGATTTCGTCATTAAATAACCCATAGAGGTTGATATTCCGCTAAACAAAATCAACCCACCAACAATACATATTTATTGTAAAATGACCACCAATAGATTTCATTTGTAGTTAAAGGCATACAAATGCATTCAAAATATATTTAGTTGAAGCCATAAAATTGTGTTTAAAATATTCAGATTTCGTCATTAATAACCCATACAGGTGTTGATATGCCGCTAAACAAAGTCAATCAACCAACAATACATTTTTAAAACAAGATGAACAATACATTTTATCTCTGAATGCTTACAATTGCGTTCAAAATATATTTAGTTGAAGCTAAACAAATTATGTTCGAAATATTTAGATTTCGGCATTATATAACCCATAAAGGTATTGATATGACGATAAACAAAATCAACCAACACCTAAATCCAAGCTTGTAACGTTCCATAATTACCTGAATCTTGCTTGTACCCTTAATAAGTCACCTGTACCCTTAATGAGGCGTCTGTTGCAGTGGTTCCTCACCTTTTTTGCCCTTTGACACCTTTTTGTCATAAGTCAGAATAGCATCAATCTCTTTCCAAGATTGGCCGATTCAAAAGGTGCATTCCAAATAATGTTCATATATTACTGAAAATCTTCATTCTATTCCACATTCTGCTATTGATCACACCCAACATCCTGCTACTGATGTCTTTGCCGTAATACTGGCAAGGGTACTTTGGCTTGCCAATCTGTGATTTGGTCCCAGGGCTATATACAGTTTTCGAATTTAGTTGTCCTCCGTCTAAATCAGTAGTTCTAAACCTTATTTTTTTCACATCCAATGGACCCTTTTCGCCATATGTCAGAAATGCCATTTCCCTGCTTTTCAAAACTGTCCATATATCAATATATTATTGAAAATCTTCATTCTATTCCATATTAGTACATATGCATCTGTCATTAATTATTTTTATAGAGGAATTTTACAAATTTAACACCAACAAAAGTGTTGATGGATTTTTAAACTTAAATACACATAGATTAATTTGTTTTAATTCATAACTAATTATTAAATAAATAAACTGAAGCATGTTTCAATAAAAAAAAAGTTCAATAAAAAGGTCAGGGTGTTTAAATCGATTTCATCCTCATGAAGATTTCAGTCAATAAGAAACTTTTGAAAACCATTATTATCCCACACAAAATGTACAAAATATTTATATTTCGGCATTAAATTACCCTTATAGGTTGAGATACCGCTAAATACAAACAAACAACATTTACTTGGATTATTTTGATAGAGGAGTTTTACAAATTTAATAGCAACAGAGTTCAATAAACAAAAGGTTCTATAAAATGCCAAGATATTGGAATTCAATAAACAAAACGTTCAATAAAACTCCGTGTATTTAAATCAATTTTATTCTGATGAACATTACAGTCAATGAGAAACTTTTGAAAAACATTATTATCCCGAATCCACCCCCACAATAAAAATTACGTACAAAATCTTTAGATTTCGGCATTAAATTGCCTATATAGGTTGAGCTACTGCTGAACACAAACAAACAACCAACATTTATATGGATTATTTTTATAGGAGTTTTGCAAATTTAATTACAATAAAAAATATTGATGGCTTTTTTTTAACTTGAATACCTGTTCAGTAATTTGTTTTAAATTTATAACTAATTATTAAATAAATAAACTAAAACAGACTTGAATAAACAAAAAGTCCGAAGAATGCCAAAATATTGTAAATAAATAAACAATTCTGTGAATAAAAAAACAGAAAATGTAATAAATTCTAACGACCGAAAACCCTAAAATATCACCCTGGGAGTGAATTACTCTAAGGTTGTGAGCCCCTGGTCAACTGGAACTGAAGACCATTTCAGACTTAAAGTGGAATCTCTATCTATAGAAGGCAAGATGTGTGTCTGTGTGTGTAACGAATGCACGGCCGCAATTTTCGACGCACTTGTACCAAAATTTACATGCACATGCTCCAAGTTAGCGGGAAGGCCAAGACCGACATTGCATTTCCCAAATTCCATCAATAGTGGAAATAATCGATTTTTTCATGCTTTTACGGCAGTTTTCATGTAGTTTGCGGCCATTTTTCTAATGGCCAGAGTGAGAGCCTATAGCTGGCTGCCACGAATAAGCAGGAAGATTCTATTGGCCAGCGTGAGAACCAACAGCTGACTGACACAAATGCTAGCATGCAAAAAAAATCGGTAGCATTCGTCACAAGTGGGAAAAATTTAAATCTGCATGGCACTTTACTCCAATTGGCTCATTCGCTTGCTTAAACTCAACGTTGATTCTGATTCCGCAGAACTGGGTTGGGTGTGAAATTTGTATTTGTTGTTAACATTCTTTTTTCATTCGGTTTTTCCAGTTACGAGTCCTTTTTAAAAAGCTGATCGTTTTTTGTTCATTTTGTTTAATTCTTTTTTCGTAACAGATTTAATGTTTAGTATAGAGCTTAGAAAAAATTCGCAGTGTGAGATAGGCAAGAAGTAAGGCATGTAGCACCATCAGCACGGCAAAGGGCACTCCTTTAAAGGCAAGGAAGGGCAAAAATATTTTAAGTCAAGTGATAACGATTGCTGTATGAGTCGTACGATTTTTTAATCAAGCACGGGCAAAGCTGGGCCAGGCTTCTACTTTATATATACAATTAATCGCTAAGGATCCTGTTTGCTAGTGCCCCAGAAAATATCTGACTCCTCCTACGATACCCTATCTTTACAAGAGTTAGATCAGACCAAAAATGGAGTTTTATTGCCATATGAACAACAGTAAAAAAATTAATAAATAATATGTAAAGAATTAATAAATATTTTATTTTTTTAATCCAACATTTTTATTACTCCAAATGTTAATATTAGTGGGTACCCATATTTGAAATAAACGTCCCTTTTACTTTTTTACTTTTGAACAGTAAGTATTGTGTCTATCAGCCTGCGCATTCGAAAAATCTGAAGACATCGTAATGAAGAATTGTCTTTTCCTTAAAGGAAAACATAGAGCCTCGATGAACCATGACGCTCTCCATAGCCGAGAGGTAAATCACACCGGATCATAATCGGTGTCTATCCTACCAAGAGGACGCAGATTCCTGTCGGAGGGCACATTTTTTATTTCTAAAATGCTCAGACAGAGAGAATGAATTCACGCTGTTTAAAATGAAAATTGGGCTTCTATTTCAAATACGAGTATCCACTATATTAACAGTTTAAGTTATTGTTTAGATGCGTTCATTGACTTTCGATATTGTTTAACGGGTTTCAAGAAGATAGAACCTATCGACTGATGTTGCATTTAATTTTTTGAAGATTATAATTATCAGATGAGCAAGGCAACGGAAAGGAATTCCACAGGCGGGAAGATAAATTGTTGGAGTAGAAGTGGCGGTTATATTTACCTAATTCAACCGTAAAAGGTGGGACCTAGATATCAATCTAGTAGCACACTTAAACAAACGTAGTCTGGCCGTCAGGGAAAAAAGCTAAGGATCGATTATATTACAGATCATTCTTTGGATTTTGTCAAGAATCTCGAGATGAATAGAAGGAACACCAGACCTGATATGGCAACAGTATTCAATGCTCGGATGAATGAAGTCGAGATGCCAGGTCAGGATCGATTACATTACAGATCCTTCTTTGGATTTTGTTAAGAATCTCGAGATGAATAGCAGAAGCAGCAGACGGGATATGGCAAAAGTATTCGATGCATGGATGAATGGTAGATTTGTAAATGTGCAAGATGGACTCTGACGAGAAAAAAAAAACTTCTGGCACGATACAATGAAACAACTTTCCTTTCAGTGAATGCAGCTATTGATTCAATGAAGATGTTCCACTTTAAGTCAGTTCAAAACCCGGAGCCAATAGGGCGCAGTTTTTTGCTCTCCATGAGTTATAGTATCAACTACGCTGATAGCGGGCAGGAAAGTTGCTCTATGATGGTTAAATGAGATCAATTTCGACCTGGAGCCATTAAAATTTACGAGTCATTTGCTGCACCAATCAATCGCCGATTGGTGGTCCTTTTCAAGAACAGCGGCCAGGTCGACTTCATTAACTCTGATGGATTCTTTTATTCAGATAGGAGTAAATGGTTGTGTCATTTGCACAAATGCCTACTTGGGAAGATTATTGCTGAAGATCAAAAATAGCATAGGAACTAGAATAGAGCTTTTGGGAATATCCGCATTCGTGTGAAAGGATCTGAATACTAGCCCGTTCAAAACTACCTTCATTTCACGATTTGATAGGAACGATAGGATTTAATCAATCAATCCTCCAGTCATATCAAAGCCCGGGAGCTGACGTAGAAGATCCCTGTCAAAGAAAGATATCTAGAGCCACAGCTGGAGATTCGCCGTTTTTATCAAAAGCTTGATATACATATTCAGTGATGGCCGTTAGCATATCAGCGGTAGACCTAGCAAAACAGAAGCCATATCGTTTGGCAGGTAGTAGGTCGTGAGACGTAAGGTGTTTAATTAGATCAGCATTGATGAAAGCCTCGAATACATTGCCGAAATGCGGTAAGAGACTAATAGGCCGATTGTAAGAGGGGTCAGAAACTTGTCTAGAGTTCTTAAATACAGAAACTACAGAGGAGGACTTCCAAGAAGCTGGAAAGCAGGAAGCGGCAATGCAATAATTGCAGAGTTTGGAGGGAACAGGAGCCAGCTCGCGAGCACATTTCTTTAGAACGACGGCTGGTATCCCGTCTCCTACACTTGCCTAATGGGAGTCTAATTTAGAAATGATGTCCGAGATTAATGGAGTTATACGCATATCACTCCGTAAGGCCTCTGTTCTAGGGGTGGGAATCAGGTGTGGGTACCCCAAATGAGACGAATGTTGAATTGGAAGATAATTTCCGAAAAAAGCTTATCTGCTGTAGATGTCTGGACTTCAAGTTGTTTGAAAAGAAGAGAGGTTAAGGATTTGTTGTTGTTCAGAACACCCTTGCAGAGACGCCAAAAATCTCTAAGACAGAATTGGCAAGATGCTATACATTGTTTCATATTATCAGCAAACAGTAACTTAGCTTCTTTGAGAAAACGCTTGCACTCGTTAGGAGCAGAGACAGAGAGACGTCTGTTGTAATCAGACGTGTCGTTTTGGTAAAGTCAGAAGAAATGATTCCTGTGGGCTATAGCGACCGAGCACCCAAGAGATGAATGTGGTTTAATGTATATGGTATTCCCTTGCCGGAATAAAAGCATCGATGCCGGCTTGCACTCGTTACGAACAGAGACAGTGAGACGTCTGTTGCAATCAGCAAACAGTAACTAATCTTATTTATAAATAATGTCTAAAACAAGTGAAAGAGTTATGGCGAAAAGCTGAATTAGACGAATATACTAATATGGTTATAGTCAGTTCTTAAAAACAAGAAGATGACTGACGACCAGAAACAGTCGGTAAATAACAATAAATTAGTATACTTGCTACCGTTAGTTTTCTCTTGGCGATAGCATTTTGTGGTTCGGACATGTGAAAAAAAAAGCGTCCATCCTTTTCCAGAGAGATTAATCTGAATTCCCACAAACTGCAGATATTTACCAACCAATGTCTCACGAAGATCCTCAGTATTAGGTAGCTGGAAGTCGTCTCCAACGACCAACTGTGGGACAACACCAGACAAGCCCCAATTTAGCTTGACGTCAAGAAACGGAAATAGGGATGGATGGGCCACACATCCCGCAAGTCTCATTCTGGTGTCATCAGGCAAGCCCTTGACTGGAATCCACAAGGGAAGTGAAACGTGGGTCAGCCAAAACAGACTTCGAGCAGGAGTGTTGACGCAGAGGTAAAAGCAGCCAGAACGATATGGTCCCAACTGAAGAGGATCACCCGGAACTACGTCTGTTGGAGAGGTGATGTTACGGCCTTATGTTCCCAAAGGAAAAAAGAGGCATAATAAAAATAAAAAGATAAGATATTGCATAGCCGTCCAACACAGATTTCTTTGCTCCTAATCACATTCGTCAGTAGAACCACATCTCTGTCGTTTCAAGTCTCTTCTTCATCTGTAAAGAGATTGTCCAGCATTCACTGCCATATAGGAGATTAGATATTACATAGCCGTCCAACATTCTTTTCTTTATTTCTAAGGACACTCGTCAGTAGAACCTCATCTCTGTCGCTTCAAGTCTCTTCCTCATCTGTGAGGAGATTGTCCAGCATTCACTGCCATATAGGAGATTAGATATTACATAGCCGTCCAACACTCATTTCTTTGTTTCTAAGGACACTCATCAGTAGAACCACATCTCTGTCGCTTCAAGTCTCTTCTTCATCTGTGAAGAGATTGTCCAGCATTCACTGCCATATAGGAGATTAGATATTACATAGACATCCAACACTCATTTCTTTGTTTCTAAGGACACTCATCAGTAGAACCACATCTCTGTCGCTTCAAGTCTCTTCTTCATCTGTGAGGAGATTGTCCAGCATTCACTGCCATATAGGAGATTAGATATTACATAGCCGTCCAACACTCATTTCTTTGTTTCTAAGGACACTCATCAGTAGAACCACATCTCTGTCGCTTCAAGTCTCTTCTTCATCTGTGAGGAGATTGTCCAGCATTCACTGCCATATAGGAGATTAGATATTACATAGCCGTCCAACACTCATTTCTTTGTTTCTAAGGACACTCGTCAGTAGAACCACATCTCTGTCGCTTCAAGTCTCTTCTTCATCTGTGAGGAGATTGTCCAGCATTCACTGCCATATAGGAGATTAGATATTAAATGGCCGTCCAACACTCTTTTCTTTTTTTCTGAGTCAGTAGAACCACATCTCTGTCGCTTCAAGTCTCTTCTTCATCTGTGAGGAGATTGTCCAGCATTCACTGCCATATAGGAGATTAGATATTACATAGCCGTCCAACACTCATTTCTTTGTTTCTAAGGACACTCATCAGTAGAACCACATCTCTGTCGCTTCAAGTCTCTTCTTCATCTGTGAGGAGATTGTCCAGCATTCACTGCCATATAGGAGATTAGATATTACATAGCCGTCCAACACTCATTTCTTTGTTTCTAAGGACACTCGTCAGTAGAACCACATCTCTGTCGCTTCAAGTCTGTTCTTCATCTGTGAGGAGATTGTCCAGCATTCACTGCCATATAGGAGATTAGATATTACATAGCCATCCAACACTCTTTTCTTTTTTGTTTCTAAGGACACTCGTCAGTAGAACCACATCTCTGTCGCTTCAAGTCTCTTCTTCATCTGTGAGGAGATTGTCCAGCATTCACTGCCATATAGGAGATTAGATATTACATAGCCGTCCAACACTCTTTTCTTTGTTTCTAAGGACACTCGTCAGTAGAACCACATCTCTGTCGCTTCAAGTCTCTTCTTCATCTGTGAAGAGATTGTCCAGCATTCACTGCCATATAGGAGATTAGATATTACATAGCCATCCAACACTCATTTCTTTGTTTCTAAGGACACTCGTCAGTAGAACCATCTCTGTCGCTTCAAGTCTCTTCTTCATCTGTGAAGAGATTGTCCAGAATTCACTGCCATATAGGAGATTAGATATTACATCGCCGTCCAACACTCATTTTCTTTGTTTCTAAGGACACTCATCAGTAGAACCACATCTCTGTCGTTTCAAGTCTCTTCTTCATCTGTGAGGAGATTGTCCAGCATTCACTGCCATATATAGGAGATTAGATATTACATAGCCGTCCAACACTCATTTCTTTGTTTCTTTGGACACTGATCAGTAGAACCACATCTCTGTCGTTTCAAGTCTCTTCTTCATCTGTGAGGAGATTGTCCAGCATTCACTGCCATATAGGAGATTAGATATTACAACCCAAATCCAACACTCATTTCTTTGTTTCTAAGGACACTCATCAGTAGAACCACATCTCTGTCGTTTCAAGTCTCTTCTTCATCTGTGAGGAGATTGTCCAGCATTTACTGCCATATAGGAGATTAGATATTACAAAAAAGCCGTCCAACACTCATTTCTTTGTTTCTATGGACTCTGTCAGTAGAACGTTCATCTCTGTCGTTTCAAGTCTCTTCTTCATCTGTGAATAGAGATTGTCCAGCATTCACTGCCATATAGGAGATTAGATATTGTCAAAATATTACATAGCCGTCCAACACTCATTTCTTTGTTTCTAAGGACACTCGTCAGTAGAATCACATCTCTGTCGTTTCAAGTCTCTTCTTCATCTGTGAGGAGATTGTCAACATTCACTGCCATATAGGAGATTAGATATTACATAACCCCCATCCAACACTTTTTTCGTTGTTTTCTAATGACAACCGTCAGTAGAACCACATCTCTGTCGTTTCAAAAAACGTCTTCTTCATCTGTGAGGAGATTGTCCAGCATTCACTGCCATATAGATTAGATATTAATATAGTCCAACACTCATTTCTTTTTGTTTCTAAGGACACTTCTCAGTAAAACCAATATCTGTGTCGTTTCAAGTCTCTTCTTCAAAGAGGAGATTGTCCAGCATTCAAATGGTTAAAATGTTTTGGAGATTAGATATTACATAAGCCGTTTTACACTCATTCTTTATTTCTAATGACACTTCATTTTGTTTGACCACATCTCTGTCGTTTCAAGTCTCTTCTTCATCTGTGAGGAGATTGTCCAACATTCATTGCCATATAGGAGATTAGATATTACATAGCCGTCCAACACTCATTTCTTTAGAATAAACTTGGTTGTCAGTTAACCACATCTCTATCGCTTCAAGTCTCTTCTTCATCTGTGAGGATAATTGTCCATACATTCACTGGCATATAGGAGATTAGATATTTTTTTTAGCTTTTTTTTTAGTAAATTTTTTTTTTTTTTTTCACTTAAACGCTCTTCATCAGCATTCATTTATTCACTGTTGTCATTTAAATTGTACCGTTTTTCTTCTTCTTTTTGCGTTCAATATGTCTTTGTCCAGCATTCACAATCTTCATTTTCTGATTAGATATTACATAGCCTTCCAACAACTCTTTTCTTTGTTTCTACTGGACACTCTATTAGTAGAACCACAAATCTGTCGTTCAAGCATTCTTCATCTGTTATCAATTGTCCATATTCACTGCCATATAGGAGATTAGATATTACATAGCCGTCCAACACTCATTTCTTTTTTTCTAAAACACTAATCAGTAACCACATCTCTGTCGAAAGTCTCTTCTTCATCTTGAAAGATGAGGAAAGTTTGTCCAGCATTCAATGCCATATAAAGATTCAATATTGAACATAAGCCTCAAACTCAGATTTCTTTGTTTCTAAGGACACTTTATGTAGTAGAACCACATCTCTGTCCATTTCAAGTCTCTTCTTCATCTCATTGGGGAAGATTGTCCAGCATTCACTGCCATATTCCTGATTAGATATTACATAGCTTTCCAACACTCATTTCTTTGTTTCCCAATGAGACACTCATCAGTAGAACCACATCTTTCTGTCCTTTGTGTCTTCATCTGTGAGGAGATTGTTAAATATTTAAAGAAAATATAATTTGAGATTAAATATTACATAAAATCCAAATTTATTTCTTTTGTTTCTAATGGAACTCGTTTTAAAACATTTCTGTCGTTTCAAGTTTTTTTCATCTTTGAAATATTTCCAGAATTAAACCAATATAGATTAGATATTTATTAGTGAATCCAACACTTCAGTGATTGTTTCTTGGACAAAAAAACATCAGTAAATCACATCTCTGTCGTTTAAATGATAAAGTCATCTGTGAGAGATTGTCCAACATTATCTCCCATATAGGAGATTAGATTTACATAGCCGTTTGAAACACTCTTTTCGTTGTTTCTAAGGAAAACCTTTCAGTAGAACCATCTCTGTCGTTGTCTGACGCTCTTCTTCATCTGTGGTGAGTTGTCCAGCATTCACTGCCATATAGATTTATTACATTCTGTCAGTAAGAATCCAACACTCATTTCACTTTGTTTCTAAGGACACTCGAACTTCAAACTAGAACCACATCTCTGTCGTTTCAAAGTCAAACTTTCTTCATCTGTGAGGAATTGTCCAGCATTCACTGCCATATAGGAGATTAGATATTAAATAGCCGTCCAACACTCTTTTATTTATTTCTAATGACACTCGTCAGTAGAACCACATCTCTGTCGTTTCAAGTCTCTTCTTCATCTGTGAAAAGATTGTCCAACATTCACTGCCATATATATATCAGATATTACATAGCCGTCCAACACTCATTTTCTTTGTTTCTATATATATATATCAGTAGAATCCACATCTCTGTCGCTTCAAGTCTCTTCTTCATCTGTATATAGATTGTCCAGCATTCACTGGCATATAGGAGATTATATATAACAGTGCTAGCCGTCCAACACTCTTTATTTTGTTTCTAAGGACACTCGTCAGTTTTCCCCATCTCTCTGTCGCTTCAAATCTCTTCTTCATTTTTGAATTTAGATTGTAATTAGCATTTCACTGCCATATAGGAGATTAGATATTACATAGCCGTTAAACATTTCTTTTCTTTTGTTTCTAATGCAGACACTCGTCAAATTCCTAACCACATCTCTGTCGTTTCAAGTCTCTTCTTCATCTGTGAAGAGATTGTCCAGCATTCACTGCCATATAGGATATATATATATTATATATTATATAGCAGTCCAACACTCTTTTTTGGACATTTCTAATTGACACTAATCAGTAGAACCAAATCTCTGTCGCTTCAAGATAGGCAACGAATCTGTATATATATAGATTATCCATATTCACTATATATAGGATATTAGATATTACATAGCCGTCCAACACTCTTTTTTTTTGTTTTTCAGGACACTCGACAGCAGTGGACATTACTGGCGCTTGATGTCTCTTCTTCACTACATCAATAATATATATATATATATTCCTTATATATATTATATTAAGGAATCAAGAGACATAAAGAAGAAAACTGATTAAGGTCGTAATACTGTTTACTATCATTGTCAGTTAAACTTGTCATTAGATAAAGCTTAAAGAGTCTGTTGACTACACAAAAACACGCCATAAACGACAAAGTGTTGTTTGAATTTCATTTATGAACATTGAAAAATACAAATTTATCCTTGTTTTGGACGAAATTGGGATAAACCAGATTAATTTTTATAATTACTATTTTGTAATGCTTGATTTCCTGTAAATCGAACCTTCAATTAAATTTGCATAAAATTATTTTGTGAGGTTGAAACAAAATAAAATATAGGAAGTCAAAAGCATTTACCTACATGTTCATATCTTTGCAGGTCTATCATATCTCTCTATATATATATATATATATATATATATATATATCTGGATATATATATATATATATATATATATATATATATATATATATATAATATCAAACCTATTCATCTATCTATCTATATATTCCCAACGTAGACAATACATAATACCCTACCAATTTAGAGGTATATTATATCTTTGACATCTGTTGAATGCAGTGTCAAATTTCATTAAAATTAGACTAGAGTTTATTGAGTTCGGACAGTTTTTCTGTTTTGGGGTTTTGTCTGGTTTTGTTCCTTTAATGTTTGATATCAACGCCTTATTAGTCATTTTATGCCGAAATTTAGTTTTCTTGGGAGCTTTGGTGATTAGCTGGAACACTAACAGGTGCTACAATCCCGTATAAGGGTGGACCTTGGGAACAGCCGCAGTTAAGAGGTGCTTGCAGTCTCCTCAAAACCTTCAATATCCCGATGAGAGGCCTTGCTGCCGGATGTAGTTTATCGTCATACCCAGGACCGTTTTTACAGCATTGATAATAGAATATTCAGTCTTTGTTTTGATTACTCATTCTTATATTAATCTGAGTATATATAAACAAATACATGCATAATATTTTCCAACTTTTTTACAAACGGAACACTCACTATGGGGATGTTTAGAAACACTATGTAGGTGTGTCATCGTGAAACGTAATCTACATGACTGGAAAATTGTGTCACATGACTTGATGGCATATAAATAAATAGATGCACGCTGGTTTGCAGCCGTATGTATTTTGAAATATATATGTGGAAGAAACAAGTATATGGAATAAAAATATTAAAAAAAATTAGAAAAATATTAAATAAAAAAATTAAAATATAAATTATATTAGAATTTTTTCTAATATAATTTATATTATAATTTTAGAAAAAAATGAATTAAATGCACGAAAAATAATAGAAAAAATAAAATAATAAATATTAGAAAAAAAAAAATAAATATTAGAAAAAATGAACTAAATGCAGGAAAAATACTTTATATTATTTCGATAAATATGAATCTCCTTAACCAGACAATTGCTGTTTTGTTTTCTTTCTTTTTTTAGTGGGATGAATGACCTTCACCTTTGAAAATTATAATATGGTAAATACTAAAATTGGTATCAATTGTCACATCGGGGCTATTGTAACTTGGATGGAAAGGCCTTTATTCAGTCTTGTATTTGACTATCATATCTTATTTACCAGGGTCCTTCAAAAAGTTCTAAGCCTCACCCACGAGGATTTGAAGAAACAAGAGGTTTTCATTAGCTTTTAATATAGCCCTCCCTCCAATTGACGTCATTGCAGTTGGTTAAGCACTGCAATTCCAACAAAAAGATGGCGGCCTCCAAAAACTCCTCCACAGCATATATGATCTCATCACTGTTTCCAAAATGGCGACCACGCAGGTGGGATTTAAGGTTAGGAAACAGGAGAAAGTCAGATGGAACTAAGTCTGATGAGTAAGGGGAATAGGGTAGTAATTCATAGCCACATTTGGCTGATTCTGCTACTACAACCTGAACGGTGTGAACGGGTGCGTTATCTTGAAGCAAGAGCAAAACTGTCCCCAGCTTCCTTCTGCTTTTTGACTTGACTGCTTCCTTCAGCTGTCTTAATTGTGATGCATAGTACTGTAGTCTATCTCACTTACGCCTTCTGAATCCCAAAAATCAAAAGCCATCACCTTGCCAACAGACGCTGTCTGCTTAAACGTCTTCGAGGGTGGAGAACCAGAGTGTTTATACTGTTTTATTTGCATCTTTTATTCAGGTTCGAAGTGGTGAACCTAGGTTTCATCTTGAGTTACTAATCTGCGGTAGGAGTCAGCCTAAAATCCTGTCAGAAGTGTTCTAGAAATGTCAACCCTTACCATTTTCTGCTCTGGCGTCAGCATCCATGGAACCCATCTTACACACAGTTTGCTCATCTCCAAGATCTCAGTTAAAATAGTACGGACGGAACGAGAACTAATGCCTGTGGACTTAGCTATCTGTCATCCAAAACCATGCGGTAAATGGCATCAACTCGTTCATTGGTGGTTGAGGTTTTTGGACGATCTGACCGAAGGTCATCTTCAGTGTTGTCCCTTCCCCGCTTGAATTTCACAGCCCACTTCTTCACAGTTGCATTGGAAGTGTAGTCGTCAACTAGTGTCTGTACCACGCCCTAATGGATTTTATTGAGTGTCCTATTTTTCTTTTATAGATACTTTATGACTGCTCGGGTCTCAGTTATTTTTTTAACATTTTTAGATTTGTCGCACACCTCTCAACTTCGTATGGGCCCCAGCTGCACAGAAAATACAGAAATCTGAATTAGCTTTTCTTATTTTACAAGTGGTAGTATGTTGGCACAAGAAAAATAGATTACTAATCTTTGATGGAAATTCTCAGAATTAGTCTGGAAGCGAGTCAAAACTCTCCTGTAAAATTTTCAGCTTCTCACTTGTCAGCATTGTTGGGACTCATCTTACAGACAGCTTGCTCAACTCATTTCAGATAAAACAGTATGGAGCGAACCAGAACTAACTATCTGCTGGTCGGTAAGACGACTGTCATACAAAACCATACGGTGAAGGCCATCGACTTTTTCATCAGTAGTCGAGGTTTTTGGATGACTTAACCTTTTCTGTGCTGTCCCTGCCCGGCTTGGATTCCGCAGCCCACTTCTTCCCAGTTGGATAGGAAGTGGAGTCCTGCGCAAATGTTTGTACCATATCCTCATGGATTTCCTTGGGTATCCTACTTTTCTTTTGCAGATACATTATGACATCTCAGGCCTCGGTTTTGTCGCTCATATTTGTATAGGCCTCACCTGCGCAGAAATTGTCAGAAATCTGATTTAGTTTATCTATCTATCTATCTATCTGTCTGTCTGTTCATATCTATCTATCTATCTATCTGTCTGTCTGTCTGTTCATAACTATCTATCTATCTATCTATCTATCTATCTATCTATCTATCTATCTATCACAGTCTGCTCATATCTATCTATCTATCTATCACAGTCTGCTCATATCTATCTATCTATCTATCTATCTATCTATCTCAGTCTGTTCATCTCTATCTCAGTTCATCTCTCTCTCTCTCTCTCTCTTTCTCTCTCTCTATCTATCTATCTATCTATCTATCTAATCTAAATACCATATGTATGTATGTATGTATGTATCTAAATTCGGAATTTATCTTTCTATTTCTCTTTTCTCAGACTGTTCATCTCTCTCTCTCTCTCTCTCTTATATATATATATATATATATATATATATATATATATATATATATATATATATATCAGTGTTCATATCTATCTCAGACTGTTCGTATCTATCATCTATCTATCTATCTATCTATCTTGCTGAGACTCTTCGTATCTATGTATGTATTTATTTATCTTAGTCTATTCATATCTCCCTCGGGCTATTCATATCTATCTATCTATGTAAATTCGGTATGTATGTTTGCATGTATGTATGCATGTATCTATCAAAATTCAGTATCTATCTATCTATCTATCTATCTATCTATCTATCTATCTATCTATCTATCTATCTTTCATTCTGTTCACTATCTGTCTATCTATCTCTATCTTACTTTTATAAGAATTAGTAGTATGTTGCTACAACAAAAATGTTCAGTTTTGTCGAAATCTCTAGGATACATAATAAGAAAAGAAGGTTTGGAAAAGATGACACTCATGGGACATAATGGGACAGCGAGTAACCTTCATTACGAAATTATGTAAACTGTTAGCAGAACAGAGCGATAGTAAAAAGCGCAACATTGCTAATTGCAGCAGAGGATAGGAAGCTGTGGAAAGCCGTGATCATCCACGTTCTGAAGAGACAGTTCACATAGAAGAATAAGATCTCAGTTACAATGAACGTCTTATCAAACTGACTTCTCTAAGCAAGAAAAAAAAAATCCCGCAATCATAAATGGATCAATTTGGGCGGCTTGGCTTTAAACGCTCGCCTCGAAGTGAACTCTCAAAATAACAATGCTTTATTATTACGCTAATATCTTTTCTTAAGGCTTCCATCTCCAGGCGCGCCTTTATCAGTGCATTTGGATATCATTAACAAGCAAAAGTCAAGTCGTTTTACCCAAGATAACGTTATAAATGAAAAGGTTATGGGAATCATTTATCAGAGATTAAAGTTCATAGATATTCGCTAGCAACGTAATGAGTTTAGTTTAGGAGTGCTTTTACGGATTTGATCCTTTGCATGTCTAAGTTAAACTATTTCGGCGTAAGCATACTTCCATTTAACATTTACGAAAACAAAGCCTACCCAGGGCAATGGCATCTTTTTCGTTTTCATGTTAATCCCTTTGGAACCTATCTCAGCGTCATGTTTATGTGTGAAAGTGGAATTTCAAAAATAATCGCCAACCTAGGACATTGTTTCTTTTAGTATCCTCCAATTAACCCCCTTCGGATCTCACATGCTTATATCAGCGGTATTTTCTCTTTTGAAAAGTGAATTTCAAAAATTAGCCTACCTAGGGCAGTGGCATCTTTAACATCTTCAAAGCAGTCCATTGGAAGTTCACCTACTCATCCTAAAGTCAATTCCACATTTGGAATTTTAAAAAATAGCCTTCCTAGATCAATGGCTTCTTTATCATCTTCACGTTAACTCGCTTTGGAGACCATCTTTTTATTTTTTTAGCGTTGTTTCCACTTTTGGAAGAAGAATTACAAAATTACCTCCCTTGAAAAATGGTTTCCATGCCCGCTTCCTTTTGCTTCACACAAACTTACATCTCACCTACTTATCCCAACGCCATTGTCACTTTTAAAAGTGAACTTTAAAAAACAGCTTTCCTGGTGTAATAGCTTGTCTGTCATCTTCAAATTAATCTCCTTATGACTTAACCTAGAGTTATTTCCACTTTTTGATGTGAAATTTAAAAAAATAACCTTCCGTGGACAAGGGTTCCTTTGTCATATTCAAATTAATCCCCTTATATACTTATCCCAGCTTTATTTTCAAAATAGTCCTTTTTTCGAAAGCACCGCCATCTACTTCCCTTCTTAATCTTGTTTGCGGTATTAATTCAAGAGAGTTTTTTTTTTTTTCGTTAAAACGTTCAACATTTCAGTGCGTTAAACATTGATTGTAGCCAGAACGTGAGGAATTATCAAGATTATTTTCAATATGAATGTGACCATCACGCTATATACGAGCTCACTCAATAACGTCAAACTCATGATCCTATTTGAAAGGAGTACACTTCCAACCAAACAAAAAAGGAAAACTGCACATTAAAAAAAAATACCGCATATAAAAAATGACTAAAATCACGTTTACTTTTGTACCCTGTCAAAAATCATATATTTACGCCGACAACACCTCTTGCAGAATATAGACTTAACAATCGTTTTTTTTTATAAACACAAGTCGTCGTCATCCGGTCATCGGGATCGTCGTCCTCTCATGCCCAACGTCACCCGCGGGACCATCGCCGCTGGATTTGCTGGAGCGTGAAGACTATTTAACGAAGCCATTCGTGTGGATTTGATTTTGACAGACAACTCTGCATGACTTCATACTGCTTTATCTGAAATGGTATGAGCAAGCTGTCTGTAAGATGAGTCCCAAGAATGCTGACAAGTGAGAAGCTGAAAATTTCCAGGAGAGTTCTGACTTCGCTTCCAGACTGATTCTGAGAATTTCCATCGAAGATTAGTAATCCATTTTTCTTTGTAAAATAAGAAAATAAGAAAAGCTAATTCAGATTTCTGTATTTTCTGTGCAGCTGGGGCCCATACGAAGTTGAGAGGTGTCCGACAAATCTAAAAATGTTAAAAAAATAACTGAGACCCGAGCAGTCATAAAGAGTGCCTATAAAAGAAAAAAATAGGACACTCAATAAAAATCCACTAGGGCGTGGTACAGACACTAGTTGACGACTACACTTCCAATGCAACTGTGAAGAAGTGGGCTGTTCAAATTCAAGCAGGGAAGGACTCATTAAGATGACCTTCAACAGATCGTCCAAAACCTCAACCACCAATGAACGAGTTGATGCCATTTACCGCATGGTTTTGGATGACAGATAAAAAAGTCCACAGGCATTAGTTCTCGTTCCGTCCGTACTATTTTAACTGAGATCTTGGAGATGAGCAAACTTTGTATTAATGAAATCCCAATGATGCTGATTTAGCCAGAGCAGAAAATGGTAAGGGTTGACATTTCCAGAACACTTCTGACAGGATTTTTGGCTGACTCCTGCCGCAGATTAGTAACTTCAAGATGAAACCTAGGTTTACCACTTCGAACCTGAATAAAAAGCATTGCAAATCAAACAGTTCTAAACACTGGTTCTCCGCCTCGAAGACGTTTACTAAAGGCAGCGTCTGTTGGCAAGGTGATGGCTTTTTTTTTTTCGGATTCATTAAGGCGTAAGTGAGATAAACTGCAGTACTATGCATCACAATTAAGACAGCCTGAAGGAAGCAGTCAAGTCAAAAAGCAGAAGGAAGCTGGGGACAGTTTTGCTCTTGCTTCAAGATAACGCAAAATTCACACCGTTCAGGTTGTAGTAGCAGAATCAGCCAAATTTAAATTACTACCCTATTCCCCCACTCATCAGACTTAGTTCCATCTACTTTCTCCTGTTTCCTAACCTTAAATAGTACCTGCGTGGTCCAAATTTTGGAAACAGTGATGAGATCAAATATGCTGTGGAGGAGTTTTTTCCTGGCCGCCATCTTTTTTGTTGGAATTTCAGTGCTTAACCAACTGCAATGACATCAATTGAAGGAGGGCTATATTAAAAGTCTAATGAAAAACCTTAAATGTTTCTTCAAATCCTCGTCAAAAGGCTTAGAACTTTTTGAAGGACCCTGAGAGGTGTGCGACAAATCTAAAAATGTTAAAAAAATAACTGAGACCCGAGCAGTCATAAAGCATCAATAAAAAAAGATAGGACACCCAATAAAATCCATTAGAGCATCGGACAGGCACTAGTCGACGACTCACTTGGCCAGAAGCGCCTCCCACGCGGTTCAAAAGAGATTGACACAGGCGATATCTGGCAAACATTTAGTTTGGTCCCTCCTCCTCGACCTTACGGCCACAGGAGTTGGAAATGTACACAGCTTCTCTCTTGGGATCACTCGCATTCACAAGCCCTTTGCCATGAAACGGAACGACTATATATATTTTAAACTGAGTCTCGGAGTGAACGGTTCAGAAACAAGTATATACCCAACGAATGTTAAACCTATAGATTCATGTATGTCCAGACACGATCTATGTATAATTATAAACTCAAGTATATGCATAACCAATTTTTGCCTATGAACTCAAATATAGAGCTAACCAGTGTTTATGGGCCCAGGTAAGGATTCGACCAATGCTTACCTGTAGACCCACCCCAATGTTTATTTATAGAGTTAGGTATGAACCCGAATCACAAAACTCTATCTATAAAATGCAGGATGTGTGTGTGCGTGTGTGTGTGTGTGTGTGTGTGTGTGTGTGTGTGTGTGTGTGTGTGTGTGTAACGAATGCACGACCGCAATTTTCGACGGATTTGCACCAAAATTTATATGCCCATGCTCCAAGTTAGCGGGAAGGCCAAGACAGACTTTGCATTTCTCAACACCCATCGATAGTGGAAATAATCGATTTTTTTCATACTTCTACGGCAGTTTTCATGTAGTTTGCGGCCATTTTGTACTGGCCAGAGTGAGAGCCTATAGCTGGCTGCTACGAATAGGCAGGAAGATTCTAATGGCCAGCGTGAGAGCCAACAGCTGACTGACACGAATGTTAACTAGCATGCTAGCAAAAAATAATCGATAGCTGCATTCGTCACAAGTGGGAAAATTTAAATCTGCATGGCACTTTACTCCAATTGGCTCATTCGCTTGTTTAAACTCAACGTTGATTCTGATTCCGCAGAACTGGGTTGGGTGTGAAAAGTATTTTTGTTAACATTCTTTTTTCATTTGGTTTTTCCAGTTACGAGTCCTTTTTTAAAGCTGATCGTTTTGTGTTCATTTTTGTTTAGTTCTTTTTTTCGTAACAGATTTAATGTTTTAGTATAGAGCTTAGAAAAAATTCGCAGTGTGAGATAAGCAAGAAGTAAGGCATGTAGTAACATCAGCACGTCAAAGGCACTCCTTTAAAGGCAAGGAAGGGCAAAAATATTTTAAGTCAAGTGATAGCGATTGCTGTATGAGTCGTACAATTTTTGAATCAAGCACGGGCCCTGCTGCTAGTAATAATACTAAAATAAAAGATTTAAACCTTCAACCAACTAAGACTAACACGTTGTAGACTGCCAAAACATTTATAACTTTATAACATAGATCAAAAAAAAAAAAATTAAAATGGTGTCGAGACACCAAACATCTTTTTAACTAATCTGAAGGCGCTGAATCTGAAAATGACCTTACTTTTTCTTGGTTAGCTACCGTTTTTGCTGTACAGAAATGCCCCATTTTTGGAAAAAAAAAAACGTTTTTTTTTCATTTGTTTTCTGTATATATGATACTGACCGATGGAAATATTTCTCTAAATAAAATCATAGAAAACACTCAATTCATATCTAACCCCAAACCGCTCCATTCAGAGCATTAGAAAGCGGTTCAAGCAAGGATATAGAAGTGATAGAAATTAATAAGCAGATTTGAATAATCATAATTAAGTGATACATCGAGTCTAGAAGAATCCACAACAGAATGCAAAAAGTACTGGACGGCCGTTTTGCATTTTTGGAACTACATCTGCAGTGCATATTCACTTACGAGAATCGAACCCGGACCGTTGCGATACAACGCAAGCGGACAAATGTGTCTTGGTGACTAACTAGACTCGATATAATTAAATTCTATATTATTAATAAACTTAATTTATCACACAAATATTTGTATGATGTGTGTTTGAATGTGCGGGTGGTGTAATGATAGCTACTTGGAATTGGAGGAGCGAGTTCTAGTTCCATTTGGGTTCTGTTATATTAACTTACTGTTTTGTTTGCTTACCGGCTTATCAACACGTTATGGGTCATTTAATGCCGAAATTTAATTTTCTTGGTAGCATTAGTAATTTCTTTTAAAAAATGTATTGCTGGATTTTTTAAAAATATTTTGCTGGTTATTTTTAATTTTTTTTTTTTTCTTTTTTTACAAAAATATATTGCTGGTAATTCTTTTCCAAAAAATACATTGGTGGTGATTTTTAATTTAATTTTAATTTTTTTCCCTTACAAAAGTGTATTGCTGGTAATATATTTTTTGTGTTTCATGTATTCTCTATAAGAAATCAGTTTGTAGATGATCATGGAAGTATTTACAGAAATGACAAAAAGGCAACCTAACGTGGTAGAAAAATGAACGAGCTGAAAATAAATAGCTGGGGCATCGGACCATATGTGGCAGTAATATTCTAAGCATGGACGAATGGTAGATATAGATATGTAAGATAGATTCTGGAGAGAAAAAATGTCTTGCACGACACGGGTGAACCAAATTTCTTAGCAGCTGAACTAGCAATGGATTCAATACAGTCTTTCCACTTCATGTCAGCTCAGAACATTATCCCGAGAAGGTACAATGTGTCACTTTCCTGGAGGTTATGGAATTTACTGGTAATAAAATAGTTTTATGGCCTTATATCTTAGTGGTAATTTCGTTGCATATTAAAAACTATCACAGCCAAAATTATTATGACGAATATTTTTAAATATCGGATAGATTACTTTCAATTTATATGACATATTAGGCATATAATTATGTAGTGAAGATATCAAAACGATTTGGTTACTAATTATTTATTTATTAAAACCTTACTGATGTAATGGAATAACCTGCCACCCCCATGAGAGGCGGCATTATTTTGGTAAAAGTAAAATCCGTTAGGATAGCGAACAGGAGCTCGTCAATTTTGCCTTCGTGCAGATAGGAACCCGTCGAAATTAATGTCTATATTTCAGACCCGATCCTTTCCATTTAAACTAACATGGTTTAATGGCTCGGAGTAGAAGACTTTAATTTCGTCTTTGTCAGCCTTCAAATGTGACTGCGTGCTACAGTTAAATAAATAGGGTCGAGCTAAAATCTTCCCAGTCGGTTCTGCGCTGTTTAGAAAGAAATCAATTTTATATCTGTTGTTCGTTCAAGCAATTACCCGCCGAACGGATATGTTACTTTCGGCATGCTGAAGGGCAGAGTTCATCTTTCGTCCTGAGAAACATTAGGACGTTATCTTTAAACCCAGAGTCCGTTCGGGATGGATTCTCAGAACCTTATCCCGAACCTATTTCCTACCATAGCCTTTGGTCGATTCCAACCCCACCCGATTAAATTCGGCTTTGTGCCACATGTGACTGCGTGGGGCGGTTGCTAAATAGCGTTGAGCTGGGATCTGCGAGAACTAGTCACCTTCTGATAGCAGCACACACACAATTTTACTGACTTGCGACGACCGTACGCATAACTATTACTTCCTTGCTTGTTTTTACTGGTTTCTACAATAAACCTGTTACTATTTATCCACCGTGTTTGTCCATTCCATATTCCTATTAGCACGGAATATAACACTTACCAAAATTAATAAATTGTAATTTTATTGAGAAATAATTGACTTGAATCATAATACAGTAGAGTCTTTGACAACTGGAATAAGAAGGCCTTCCAGATATGAAGATTCGTTTACAAAATCCGGATATGAGGGGTTATATTTAGATTAAAATAAAGGAACTGAAATCAGGTTTAACATTTCTTTTCAATGTTTTATAGTAAATAAAATAAACTAATGGTGAGTGAAATCGAGAATGTTTGGGGATAGATAGCAAAAGATGTTTATAAACATGTTTCGCAATTTGAAACTGTGGATGCTCTTCGTTCTGCACTTTATGCATACCTGGGTGAGCATCCCAAGCATCCTTATGCAGAAGTTAATAATAAGTATGCCAACGCGAATGTGAATTAAATTGTCGTTCTGACTTATTTGTTCTGCATTTGCTATTTTTTATTTACATGTTCTTATCTTTGTGACCAACCAAAAAAAATCATTTGTTCAATGTTTGTTTAAATTAATCAATTAAAAGCTTAAAATGTTCATTTGTTTGTTGATAAACTACATTTTCTAATTAAATGTAAATGTTTCGCAAATATATTTTGATTAAAGTAACAGTATCTGGTTTTAAGATTTTGATAAGAGGTGTATAACGGACTTGATTTTATGGAAAAAGAAATAAATTATGTAATGTTAATGAAAATTAATTAAATTAAAGTATGGTTTTGTCCATAATGTAACGAGGATTTTTTTAATCGCTGTTGCATGATGATTCTTTTTCTTTTAATGTCGTTCTCAACTTTTGCCACATTTCGTTTTGCTTTTGTTCTTGAAACTTTTTAAACGAAAGACACTTTAACTCTGCGTGCGTTATGGCAATCGTCAGAGCTGAATGCTGGCTTTATTTCCATAAAACAGACGAACTTTTCAATAGCTCTTTCAATTTTTTCAGTTTTCATCACAATCATGTTTTTTTTAATTTCCTTGTTCATTGTGACAGTGTCAATGCTGGAGAATAGTTTCTTTGGAAGATTTTATATCATATAATGTTGACTTTCCTATGCTGAACTCAGCTATTAGTTACAATGAACTTTCACAAGTGTCTAGTCTGTTTAAATCTATCACTCCAAAGTTATTCCTTTTCTCTTATTCCTATCATCTTTTGCACCAATACAAGCCATTTGGGGTGAAATAATCATAAGCAAAAACAGCAATTTCAAATCAGTTACATATCAAATATAGACATAAAAATCGTGTCCGGAGAGAGGTGGAAATTTATGAGGGATTCCATATAGAGGGATTATTCTGAAAAAGAGAAAATGATAACCATTTTTCAGAAAAAGTTTAGGAAAAGTCGAAAAAAATTGAAAAAATGAAAAGAAATTAAAAAAAAGAAAAACTTTTGGTGAGAAAAAAAAAAAAGATGGAAAAAAAGAGAGATTAGAGAGTGAGAGAGCGATAGAGAGAGAGAAAGAGAGAGAAATAGAGAAGAGAGAAATAGAAATATAGAAATAGAGATATGATCCTGAGATAAATAGAGATAGAGAGAGAGAAAGATAGAGAGAAAGAGAAAGAGAGAAAGAGAGATAGATAGATAGATAGAGAGAGAGAGAGAGAGAGAGAGATAGAAAGAAAGAGAGATAGATAGATAGATAGAGAGAGAGAGAGAGAATGCGGGGGCGTAACTGAAGGTCTCATCGACATGTGCGGCGAAGGTGTATACTTTGCCACATTTAGTTTCAATGTTTGCTGAAGCAACAGGATCGGCCATGAACCCTGCCGTGTAAAAACATGTTCTTGCGATGAGTTCATGGAAAATGACCAAAACATACGAAACATTAAAGAAGTCGTACCGCATTTTTGTTTCTTTTTCTTTTTCCTTCCTTTTTTTGTCTTTCATTCCTTCTATCGTTTCTCATTTTAGTTTCGCTGTCATTCTTCTGTAAATCTCATACCAAATTCTCTCTGTGCGCACGCAGACAGAAATGAAAAGTTCACCCTTGTGTGCAGAATGAAGAGAAAATGATTGGCTAAAGAAGAAAAAAAAACTCAATCTGAAAAGAATAATTTTGCGGAAGATTTGATACTAGACAGACCAGTGGTTTTCAACCTTATTTTTTCCGAAAGCACCCTTTTCAACATGACAGAAAATCACCCCTACACACACACACACACTTTTCAATATTGTCCGACTCGAAAAGTGTACGTCAACAAGTTTGCCATTCGCCCGTGCATTGAATACTGCTGTCATATCTGGTCTGGTGTTCCTGCTATTCA
>CAHIKZ030002277.1:242500-328743 GCA_903632075.3 Acanthosepion pharaonis | reverse complement strand
AAACAATCTTCAAATCATTTGCTTTATTTATTGCCAGTTCTAAAAATCCTACTCTGTCGTCTTTTGTTGGCATGCGGCTGTGTAGATATTCATCTCCCCTATTTCGAAACTTAGAATAGACCAACTGTTTACCCTGCAAAGAGGTAAAACACCACCAAAAGGGACTACCTACTAAGATTTTTCTTTCGCCCTTAACCCCGGAAGGATTCGTTGGGACGCCGATGGGCTGAGCTGTCGATCATTCTCTTCCAACTGTCGCAAGTGGTTTCTTGGTGTTCTCATCACGTGAGCGTGTCTTGGGCTTTTTAACATGGCGAAGACCCCCCCCCCCCCACTCTCCAGGTTGGACCACAGCCGATATTCTCCAACTGGGTGGCTCGCCTCGACCGAACACGTGACTGTTGTAGTTCACCTGAGGAACTCTTCCGGCCCGGCTGGTGACCTGCGTCGAGGAGGTCTTTCGGCCAGTGGTGCCGCGTTAACACCACTCCCTCACGTGAGTTTAGCCCGCTAGCTGAAACGGTTGGGATGTCCGTCCACTCGATGATGCAGCCTACCAGACATCAAAGGCACTACCTCTATCAAGAGTCCCCTATGCCAAATATTTACGAACATTTACTTACCGCCAAACCAGGTAAATGCTTTTATAATGACTTTTTTTATACTGAAGTTCATCCAAGTCCCGAGAGCCACTGAAGGTAGAGTACTGTTAAAATGATAATGATGAATGAAGTGTACAATTTGTATGACGATAGATAAACAACTGTCTAATGTATCTGGAGAGGTGAAGATTGCAGTGATCAGGGTAGCATCCATTCACGCATTTGCTGCAAAAGTGGCAGTTTTGGGTGAAAAGCTGACCTAGTCAAAATTTTTTTCTTACCTTTGAAAACATATAGGAAATTGGGGTTTTCAACTCCGTGGAAGTAGCATGGTGTGCCCTAGATGTAAAGGTCTGAATTGGCGGAACTAAAGAACGGAACTCATCTATCATTCAAACAAGCCAATTGCGCTTTGTAGCGTTGCACAGGGATAATTTGTTTCTCTCTCAGTAATTCATTATAATGAATTGCCTTTTCCAGATTCAGATTAGAGCGTTTTTTCTTCAGTTGACTCCATTTTGGTTGAGATGCTGAATGTTATCATGGATTTGTAGAATAACAATAATAAACAGCACTTACCGGAGTAAGGGTCCCAGCTAGCGTCCAGCTGGCAGACAAAAAAAAAAGCAGGTTGTAACTCAATACAAACCCTGAAAACTAACTGATGAATCAAGCTGGTATTTATACAGAAATACCTCCACTCATGTACCAGCAGCTAATCACAGCCCAAGCAATGTACTATCACACTTTAGCACAATGAGATGCTCCATTGCACCATAAATAGCTCTTTCTCAAGGTTGAATTTCCACATCTGAGTGTTTATCTCGACCACGTGATTTTTCTACAGGATTTAACTATGATTTTTCCCATTTTGAATCCTAAATTTTATTGGCAGACAGGATTTGGCTGGGAAGTGAAAAAACAAATGTCTAAATTCTGCATCTGTCTATATCTTTGAGATGAGATATTGTAATTATTTAAATTATTTACAATGTTCGGACTGTTGTCCTCGTCTTTATTGTCATATCTACAACGTTTCGGCCGTTGTAAGCTCCCGTTTTCTTCAGGTGCTTGGAATTTCGAACTGAACCTTTAATTTTGTTCAACGGGGGTAGAATGACCAGGCCCCATGTGCCATGCCTCTTCCGGATGTCTCAATTGTCTCCCTTTAACTCAACTATACATGTTTTTGTTCACCAGTGCAGTAGCCAGGTATTGAACTCGCGAGGGCACATGGCCTAGTGGCGTTGGTAGCATTCAGTTACTTGACCCAAAGATATACGAGTTCAATACCTGGCTATTGCAGTAGTGATTAAAAAATTGAAGAGTTGAGTTAAAGGGAGATAACTGAGACATCCGGAAGAGGCATGTCACGTGGAACTAAAACAATCTACCCCGGTGGACGAAATAAAGGGTTCAGTTCGAAATTCCAATCACCTGAAGAAAGCCGGAGCGTACAACGGCTGAAACGTCGTGAATATGACAATAAAGATGAGGACAACAGTCCGAACATTACAAATAGTTCAAATACGGATCGGAGGCTCTAAATTCATGCGGAATAAATTTTTCATAAGGCTGTTAAAAAGACGATGCAATAATTGGTCAATTATCATGCTTATAGATTTAAATAAAACTGACCAATTTTTACTCATCCCAAACAAAATAATTGCTTGCGGACACAAATAAAAATTACTAATATTTAAATGTTCAAATCGAAACGACCGACATTTACTTACCTATTTACCTAAATGTTTATTAAAAATATATATATATAAACGGCCATTATTAACCCTTTCCAGATTTATGCAGATACTTTAACGTATGCTTATAGACTCTTTTGAGAATTACACGTCCTACCAGTATTTAATGGCGGCCATAATTTTAACAATATAAAATTTACATTATTCGGACTATTGTCCTCATCTTTTTGCCATATTTGTTACAACGGTTCGGCCGTTGTAGACTCCGGCCTTTTTTAAACTCTCTTCGATTGTAATTTTAAGCATTCATTTTTGGTATCTTTCTATATTTCTGAGATGAGGTATTATGTACACTATTTACATTATTCGGACTATCATCCTCATCTTTGTTGCCATATTTATGAGAACGTTCAGGCCTTCTTCAGGTGGCTGGAATGTCGAACTGAAGTCTTTATTTCGCTCACTGGGGTAGACTGTTCTAGTTCCACGTGCCATGTCTAATGGGTGTCAGTTATCAGTTATCTCCTGTTAATTCCCCTTTCCAAGTTCTCCACCGCCTTAACCAGGTATTGAACTCACACTAATGCCTTTATCGACAGTACCATGTGTCCTCAAGGACACATGACTCAGTGGATAAAGGCGTTAGTTAGATCCAGTGACAGGACCCAAAGAGTGTGGTTCTACAGAAAGATACCGAGAATCTCATCTCATGTACTGAACATGTGAGCAACGACGAAGTTCTATGGAAAATGGAAACACAAAGGACACTTAGAATAAAAGAAGTTGAAATTTCTCGGGCAGATAATGAAGGAAAGAATGCTTGAAGAATTTGACACTCACAAGATAGGTTAAAGGCAAGAGGGACAGATGAAAGCAGCGAATAACTTACCCACCGAAATTGTGTAAATAGTTGGCAGAACAGGGATTAAAAGAGTGAGCAAAAATACAAAATCTACCAAGAGCTGTCTATATTCCGAGATGAGGAATTGTACCAATAGACAGCTCTTAGTAAATTTATTATTATTTACATTGTTCGAACTTTATGTCATATTCACAACGTGTCGGCCGTTGTAAGTTTTTAACGTATATCACCCGAAGTAGACCGGAGTGTACAACGGCCGAAACGTCGTGAATATGACAATAAAACTGAGGACAACAACTCGAACAAAGTAAATAGATTTTAAGAGGTACAAAAGACAGGAAGATGTGGGAGTCATGATCTCCCACATACTGACGGGACACGGCATACGGAAGAAGAAAAAAACTTTAGGAATTAGACTGTCAGCGAGTCTTAGAATATGTCGACTGCACCCACGGAAGAAGTGGGAGCCTTCTGCTCTAAAAGGGACCATCTATCAATTAAAAAAATTATTGATTCAAATACAAACGACCAAAATTTACCTATCCCGACTTGGTTTGGTTTGGTTTGGTTTGTTTTACGGCATATCAACCTCTATGGGTTATTTAATGTCGACAAAATGTTGATTGCTGGTAATATTTTTTTTCCCAAAAGATATTGCTGGTAATATTTTTTTTCAAAAATATATTGCAGGTAATATTTTTTTTTCAAAATATATTTTTGAAAAAAAAAAAAATTACCAACCATATATTTTGAAAAAATATTACCATATATATTTTTGAAAAATATTACCAGAAATATATTTTTTTGAAAAAATATTACCAGCAATATATTTTTGAAAAAAATATTACCAGCAATACCTTTTTTTCAAAAACATATTGCTGGTCATATTTTTTTTACAATAAAGAATTTCTGGTATCAAAACCTATTTTTACACTTTCACAATGCTTTGACCCTTACAGATGCTACCACCCCGAATCAGGGTGGACCTGGGAACACCAGCAATTAAGGTGGTTCCATGTTCTTCAAAACCTCCTTGTTATATTCCGTGCTAATAGGAATATATACTTGAAAAACAAGGTAGATAAAATAAGTAAAGTTTTATTGTATAAAACCAGTACTATAAGAATGAAGTTAACAGTTATGCACAAGGTCGTCGCAAGTCAATTCATTAGTGAGTGCTACTATTGGAAAGTCGGTAGTTCTCGCGTAAGTCTGAGTCGTACTCAACAACTGGTCTCCGTCGTCCGTTGACTTAAAGAAACTTATAGGTAATTACTACCTATAGTGTAGTCACTCATGGGGGTGACAGGTTATTCCATTCTATCACTCCTTATCAGAAGCCTTGCTGCCGGATGTAGTTTATCGTCATACCCAGGACGCGGATGTAGTCTACCATCATACCCAGGACGAATCTATCCCGGAAACACGTATTTAGAAACCTAAATAAAATAAAGATGACTGATTTCGAAATTAAATAACGCAACAAGAGTTGGCCTGTCGTAAAATAAATCAATCTAACCCAGCCTGGTCCTTGGGATGCTGACTAATACTTTAAAAATTCTATTGGAACAAGCATAACTAAAGTTCATGTAAAGAGTATCTTCCATCAAAAGAAATTCAATGAGAATGTGCACCGAACATGGAATGGAGGGCTTCGGGGGCCGCCATTTGCATAGAAGCAAAGATTTTACTTAACATACGCTGACGAGTAAAAATAAGAGAAATTTGGCGAAATCTATAGATTATAAATGCTAGTTGGCGGTGTCATGGTTTCCATTAGCAATGGTACTGGTAAAACAGACAATTTGTATATCAAAATAGACTGAACACGGTGCACCTTTAGTAGCAACTTATTGCCTGAGGAACTCAATTAGGAAGAAAGCTGGTAAATAAAACCAAAGATATTGTGATAAAAACAAAAAAGATGATGAAACTATTCCCGAAATATCAGTATGTAATACTAACAAAATTTCGTTACAGAAGGAAGATCAATGAATAAAATTGCCGAAATATTGACATAAACAAGAAAGATGATGAAACTAATCCTGAAGTATCAATATGTAATACTAACAAAATTTCGTCTTAGATTAATACTGGAAGAAGATCAATGAATACAACTGCCGAATTATTGTGATAAAAACAATAAAGGTGATGAAATTAATCGGGAATAATCAATATATAATAATTGCAACACCTGGACTCCGAAATTCAGACAAAAAATGTTATTTTTAATTTATCTATTAACTTTAATGGTAACTTTTTGAGGCCTTAATCAACAAGAATGTCGTTGAGCACCTGGGTATGAACAAGCTCTTACACGACGAGCAGTATGGGTTTCGATCAGCTCAATCCACTGCTGATGTCCTAACTACCATTACACACAAAATTAGTGAGGCCCTTGACGACACACATATCGCAAAGACCATAACATTACTTATCTCGAAGGTCTTCGATAAGGTGGAGCACAAATGTTTGCTACACAACCTCTCCAGCTGTAGAATCACTGGAAGGTTTTTCTTTATTATAAAATCCTACCTAACAGGTAGATCCCTGAAGGTAGTCAACGAAGTCGTCTCTCAGCGTTCTCTTCTCGGACCAACCCTCTTTCTGATATACATGAATGATTTACCTAAGAATACACTAAAAAAAAAAAAAACAACAAAAACTAGCTGGTTATATTCAATGACTCGAATACCAAACTGGTTACATTCCATCACTGTCAATCTGACTCCGAATTACCACAAGTCACGATGAACGGAATTCCTCTCGAGGAGGCCCCGTGCCTTGAAAGCATATTGAGTCAAACTCAGACCCGATCTCAGGTAGAATTCCTATAAACGATCCATCGCTAAAGATGCAGGTAAAATGATCGGCTCCCTGTACCGCCTCAGTAAACACCTGACTCCTCATCCTATCCTCTAACTTTATAAAAGACAGATCAACCCGAAAAGGAAATACTGTTGCCTTATTTCGGCAGGAGCTGCAAAGATCTCACTTTTCGGTCTTGATAGTGTTCAAAAGCGTCTCCGAGACCTTGTTCGTGAAGAATTATTTGCCATCCTCCAACCTCACTCAAACGGGCGGAATGTGGTTAGTCTCTCTTTGTCCTATCACTACTTCCATGGAAAATGCTCCGATAAACCACCTTCTTTGGTTCCTCCAGGTCTAACCTTCACGGCTAAGACTCGCCATGCCACCCACATAGACGAAACAACCACCATTCCTTCTGTATTCCATCGACGAGAAGTAAGTTCTACGCAAACGGCTTCTACTCACGAAGCACTGCTCTATGGAACAGACTTTCAAGGGGATGATTCCCCGATCACTACAAACTTAACCTGTTCAAGTATAGAGTCAACCGTTATCTTTCCCTCGTATTCATATAAAACTGCTTCTTAACGTAACCCTTTATCTCGAGTTGTACAGGGGGAACCTTACTGTAAAGAAAAAAAAAGAATTAAATACAATGATGACCGTTATCTACTGTTTTGATTCCTCAATTTTTGTTCTCGCTCTTTAATAATGATTTAGTTTTCTTATTCATTCACTCAGTAACTCATTGTGTCTTGTGGCTTATTGCCTTTCTTGGGTTGAAATGAGTAAAAAAAAAAAAAATTACTTAACTTCAAAATTGCATCCTGATATGTTCATAGTCATTTTGTTTAGTCAAAATTGAACAAACAGTTAATAATTTTTCTTTTTTAACACAACCAGGAACTATGTTTTCGTCTGTACAGAGAAGTTTCCCTAAGAATTTTTTTCGATTATCGTTAGAACTATGGAAAAGCGATATTAAGAATAAACACGAGGAGGAAAAAAAAACAGCAAAAAAACATTATTTTACTGTCCATAGTTCATTTAGTTATCAAAGTCGTCAAAGAGAACAAACTATAGCGGAAAACAAATAAAACATGAAAAATAGATATATATTTATATCTGTATAGAATTAATGTGTCTTTCAAAAGACAAACAAGAATAAGATTGAGTTAAAACAATATATCAAATAGTTGGATGATAGCCATGTCGTAATTAAATGAACAAAGTCTTACCCAGAATTAAAAAGTGAAGAATTGTGTTTATGCCTAGAATATTTTTTAATCATTTCACTCCTAAGGAAGGCAATAAAGCCACTAAGACTCAAAGGATTAATGAGTGTTAGAGAATATGAAAAAGAAAAAAAAACTATTAACGAGATTGAACAGTAAAAGAACAAAACAGAAGATAACGATTGACACTGAATTTAAATTTTTGACGAACAAAGTTGACTGGGAAGCAAGAAGCTGGAAGAGAGTTCTACATACGAGAAGTGCGATAGAAGAAACTGTTAGCATAGAACTTGCGGTTATATCCAGTACTTTCAACTGTAAAACGATGAGACCTTACCGCCAATCTAGTACTGCGTTTAAATTCATAGACGAAAGTTCATCAGAACAATTACCATGAAAATATTTATAAAAAATGCAAAGGGAAGCAATTTTACGGCGGTGAGAAACTAGCTGAAACCGAGATGCCAGGTCTGGACCAGTAGCATTGCAAATTATTCTTTTTCCTCAAGAATCTGGAAATATATAGCAGGTTCACCAGACCAGATGTGGCAGTAGAAACCAACGCAAAAACGAATGTTCGACTTATAAATATGTAAGATATATTATACAGACTTAGCAATTGATTCAATATAATTTTTCCACTTCCTGTTAGAGGTAAACGTTAGATCGAGAAGGGGAATGAATCCTTTTAAAACGTCTACTGTATACAACCACTTTCTTAGATCAATGATAAAAAGTGGCTTTGAGTGAATGAATCCTGTAGGTCTTCGTGGGGACAATCCTTGTTCAAACCTCATAGACTGGTGCTACGGAATCACAAGCAAAGTAGTGTACCAGCTAACAGAAACCACATCACTTTGAGAATTTTCAGCAGCACCAGCAACTAAAAATGGATGATGCATACACCTCGAAGAGAAAATAATGACATAATCAAGATGTTGACATTACACACTAGTTTAAACAAAAGGTTAGGAAAGAAACCCCCATCAAGACTGGAAACAGCGATAACAGATGGAATTGAGAAACCTATTTTATCGAGAAAGATTTTATATATTTCAACTGACAGTAGTACTGATTTCTCGGTCAATGAATGTCTAATGTTTCCTTATAAGGAAATGGCTAATATTACAATTACAGTTAAAATGGGACATATATAACACGTCTGGCTTGCTGGATGAGGAGTTATCGTCACTTACATACAAACTATTGTCCTCATCTTTGTTGTTTTCAGAAGGTTTCGGCCATTGTGCACTCCGGTCTTCAGGTGATTTTATAAATTTCAAATCGAATAGTAGAAAAAGAAAATGATTTCGAAGTCGTTTAGTAATAGCATAAACATTAACCAGTTTATGAAGTTAGGGATAGCACAGGCAGGATTTATTTATCAAGTATTCTGAAAATTTCATTGATGTTTACAAATATGCCGTTTCGGTCGTGTTTGCATATATTTGCTGCGGAACAGTCTTGGTTATTATCCACGCAATTAGTCCTTAGTTGCGCAGTAATTGAATCAAGTAAGAACCGTAAAAAAGACCGTTAGCAATGTAATCTTCCGCACCAATCTAATCAGCAGCGAATGATTTCAAACACGCCAACGCAGCAAAAAGCAGCCGGCGGAAAAGAATTATGTGTTGGGTATTATTGTTGTCTTTATTTGCACCATCTACGGAAGGTTTCAGCTTCTTAACAATACCCACTTACTTTATCATTGCTCTCGTGTCATTTTCTGAACTGATAGATTGAATGTTTTTGTAGGTTTTGTATATTTGTATATTCGTTTACATTATTTTTTTATGCAGACTAAGATCGTTGTTGTCGTCATAGCTAATCATTTGGTATACCCATTATTTAACAAGTTCGTTAGTACTAAGTTAGACCAGAAGTTCCTCCATTTAATTGATAAACATTTCTCTAAAATTAACAATCATAGTAAAATATTTAAGAGAAACACACTAAAACTAAGTTATAGCTGCACCGATAAACTTGAGAAGATTATAAAGAAACAATAAAATTTTAAAGCAATTTAATTTGGATAATAATGCACATTCCAAGATAAATACTGTTGACAATATTAACCAATGCAATTGCAGGAATTTTAACGAATGCTCATAACAAAACAGATGTTTAACCAACTCTTGTTTATCTAAGTACTATTTCTATAAAGAATCCACCTGTTGAAAAATTTTATATTGGTAGTACTAAGAATTCTTTTAAGACTAGGTGGTACCAATATATCTTATCCTTCATTAATAGTACTTATAAAAAAAGTACATCTCTTTCTAAATATTTTTGAAATTTAAAATAAGCTAATAAAACTCCTAAGGTAAAATGGAAAATTAAAAAAAACCCCCAAAAACTAGAACATACAGATCTTTAAATGAACCCTGTTTTCTATGCTTACATGAAAAATTAGAAATTATCAGATTTTCTGATAAAAATTCCTCATTAAACCAAGGATGCGAATTGACAGTATATTGTAGGCATAATCTACATTTTACCTTACAATATGTTTAATTTGATAATACTTTTTCCTATAGTAATAATCAGTAGATGAACTGTGATGCACCTTATATGGCTTATTACTTTTGTAAGATGCATTTTGATTTAATATAGCACTGTATTGATGTTTAGTTAGTATTATTAATATCTTATATGGATGGTTTTTACTTAACAGCTGCATAGTGTTTTGCCAAAGTATTTTTGTATTTAGGTTTCAAACGGTTAATATATTTACCAGTTTGTTAAAGGAGCCTTTTATTTAGCAACTACAAGATTTTATGTAGGTAGCTGACCGAGCATAGAACTAGTTAGCATTATGTTAAATTACCTCCCCTTCCACTTTCACTTCTTGAGTTGAACGCCAGACTTCTATACATCTTACGAAATAATTTAACAATTTGTATCTGTTCATAATGAAAATGTCTAGGATTTATATATAGACAACTGCGTGTCATGATTATTTTAATTTCAAAAAGCAGAACACTTCCTCTTTTTTCTCGAGAAAAAAGAGGAAGTGTTCTGCTTTTTGAAATTAAAATAATCATTCACTCGCCAGTGGTTTACCATCGGCCGAGGAATCACATTAGTAGTGTTAAAACTTAACTGTAATTGTGTAGCGATTTTTAATTTTTTGTTTTAATATTCTAAAATATATACTATTTAGCTCTACTTTGTATTAAACCCACTTTTAAATTGAATGTTACGGACAGTGGCATTATACTTAATTTGTTCTCATTTTACCTGTATATATATATATATATATATATATATATATATATATATATATATATATATATGTGTGTGTATATATATATATATATACAATTAACAAAAATTGACAAATAAACTATTCGTCAAAATAGTTATATGAATAAAAAATGTTGAGTATAAATTCAAATAAGGGACATATTAACCAATCTTAAGTTAGTAAGTAGACTCGGAAAGTCTAGCTACAAGAGGTGATGAAACCGCTGTAGTGGAAAGGCTGGTCTTCTTGAAATATATATATATATATATATATATATATATATATATATATATATATAAATTAATGATTGAGTCATATATATGTAAGGGGAGGAGCCGAAATATAAAAAGGTCGGTGATAATTATATATCGAGAAAAACGCTGAAAAAAAAAAGTATGCACTTATCTTACAATTTAAACGTTAACTTTCTTGGGTACAATTTGTCTAAATGAGCAACCTATCCGAATTCATTCAGCTCCCTAAGTGATTGATTTTTTATTTTTATTAATATTAATCAATTAAATGACAACGAAATCTAAATCGTTTCTACTTGCTCATTCGTTGAGGACCTAGGACTTCGTGTTTGGAACAACCATTGATAGTTTGCCTACCAAGTTCCACACACAGGGATTGGATCAACATTTGGTATGGCATTTTCAGGTACTTCCCAACGATGCTTCACATTGGAACTGTTTCTTCGGTATTGACTTATAAAAAAACTTACCTTTGAATAATAGAACATTGTTAATTTCGCAATAGCAACAAAATACAGGGTGAGGCAAAAGTCGCGCACGATAGGGGTTAATCAATAAGTCAAAGAGATCCTGTTGAGTGGAGATCGAGGTCACCAGATTTCACACACTTGGATTTTTTCTGTGAGACCATCTGAAATCAGTTGTTTATCAGATGCGCCCAATAACGAAGAAATATCGAGGAACTTAAAGAAAATTAAATATGAATGCATTAAACTGACAGAGGAAACTCTCCAATGTTTTAGTGAATTTTATCACAGGTTGAATTAATTATTATGACTCTAAAAATAATGTCGTTTTTTGACGTTAAGTTGAACGTCAAAAACGACATTATTTTTGCACCGAGCTAATAAAATGCGTTTTGAAATAGGAAGACATTTTGAACAGCAGATATTAACAATTAAATAACTAGTAAATAAAATTTCCGTGTGTAATTATACTTTTAAAACATTATTCCTACAGTGCGTGACTTTTGCTTCACCCTCTATATCAAACATATGCTGGGTTCGTAGCTAAAATATTAGTTTGTATTCTTGCTCTGTAAAAGGTCATAGTCCTGCCTTTTTCGTTGTTTAAGTTTGGACTGTATTTTCCTTTAAAATTTCTTCCCCAATGTATTATCTAGTTCCAAGGACTTCCAGAGCGTTTATTGTCCTTGAGTTGAACAAATCTCTTTTTCGATATTGCATGTTAGGTCGTGTATCTGTTTGCACATAGTAAACCATTGAGTTATACATTGTCTAGATTCTAAAAATACAGGGATTTCATTAACGTTCAACAAAAAGAAAGAAAGAAATAAAAAAATAAAACAAAAAAACCAAAATGGATGCTGGAAACGTCTGTGTATATTTCTATTTCTAAATATATAGAAACAATAAAAACATTTCACTGGGTTTGTGAAGCTGAAACTTTGAAAAATATTACCCGCCAACAATCATTACTGGAATTTGAACTGAATGCTAGACAAAATTTTTTTTTTTATCATTAATTTTATAAAAAATACGTAAAAATTGAAACAAAACAAAAAGTTTAATAAAAAACGGAAAAAAATTCAAAAACTAAATTTGTAAAAGAAGATATAATTGATTAAAAAAAAAAGATTAAAAATGGTAATGCCTTTATAAAAAGGCTTTAAGGAAAATAAAACGAGAGTAATAAAATAATTAGAGAGAATTTTTACAGTAAAAAAAATGCAGGAGAAATATATTTCCAGAAAAAGGAAGGACAAATAAGAAAGTTCCTATTTATTTTCTATAAATAAAGAAAGAAAAAATTTTTTTTATTAAAAAGAGAAAAGGGAGGGAAATTTACGGAAGAGAATAAACTATAGATTTCAAAAGAAGGATTAGAAGGAAGAGAAAAATCAATAAGAAGGAAATAAAAAACGTCCAAGAATGCTTTAGGATATTTAGAAGGAAGAAGAAAAACGATAAAAATTTGAAAAGAAAAAGGAAGGCATTTCTAAGAAAAAAGAAGAAATAAGAATAAAAAAAAAGGACATATTTGAAGGAATTTAATGCTATTTTTTTCCTAAGAAGAGAAAAGAAGGAGTTTATTACAAAGAAGGAAGAGAAATTTTTTAGAGAAAGAAGAGATTAACTGGAGGAAAGACAGAGAGAAGTAGAATGTTGATATTTTTGATCAAAATATTTAGAGGAGGTGTAGTAAAAAAAATATTTTTTTTTTAGAAAAAGGACAGAAATAGGAGAAGAGAGGAGAGATTGTAACTATTATGATGAGAAAAATAAAATTTAATATCATAGACCATCAAAACAGTGAAAAGGACAGAATTATAATGTTTAAAACATTTTTATTTAAAAAGATTAAAAATAAGATGCAACTCTGTAAAAAAAAAGAAAAAAAATTATTAAAATTCCAATTGTCAATTGTAAATTTCATTATAAAATTGCAAAAAAATGTCCGTCGTTCGTGTTGTAATCATTTTTTTTCAAAGATTTTTTTTTTAGAAAAACTTGGCATTGTATTCAAACGATAATTTCATATAACAAAACCAAGAAAAATTATATGAAAAAAAAGGTTAAATACGTTGATATAATAACAGATATTGCTCCTGCTCACTGCCATTTAAATGTTATTTAAAAAACTTTATAAAATTTTATCATAAAACGTTATAAAATCATTTTCCTATTTTTTTTTGTGGAAAAAGAGAGAAAAAAATTACAATAGTTTTGGCAAAATATCATCAATTATGCATTTTCATTATCTTACCGACTGATCCATTTGATTTATAATATTTTCGGTTCGTGATCATAGAAACGATGTACGGGCAGATTACCGGTTCAGTAGTAAGGAAAATGAAATCGGCAATTCACCATCGTACTAATGCTCTTTGGGAAAGAAAGAGTACATCTCTTTGCCAAAATACCTCAAAACTAAACTGCTTTATTTAATTGTCTGAGTGAAGCGTTTTTGTCTGTTATTAGAATGGCTGATGCTAACCTTCAGAAGAATAAATCATTACGCCTTCTTGGACTAACATTTTCCACTGATATGAGTTATATCGAATTAATTTCTGAGTCTGCTGCTAAGAAAGTTAGTTCACTGTCTCATGCACAAGATTCTTTCTCACCCGGATCTGTGATGCATCTTACTTAGTCTGCAATTCGACCCTGCATTAAATGTTGTAATCGCATCTGGTCTGGTGCTTCTGATATGCATCTAGAGATTCTTTTTTATCGAAAGTAGAATCTGCAATGTTAGCGGTTCTGACCTGGAATCTCAACCTCCATCGCTCTCCTACCACTTTAACGTAGCCTCCCAGAGCCTTTTCTATAAATAGTTTTACGGCAGTTGTTCAGTATCTGTCTATATTTCTGAGATGAGGTATTATGTACACTATTTACATTATTCGGACTATTGTCCTCATCTTTGTCGCCATTATTACAACGTTTCGGTCGTTGTTCTCTCCGCTTCAGGTGGTTGAACTGTTCTAATGGATGTCAGTTATTTTAAGTCCCATATCTAAGTTCTCCACCGCCTAACCAGGTATTGAACTCACAAAAAAAGGGTCCTTTTCTCATTTTCTCTAACTAACGCTTTTAACCACTGTGTCACGTGTCCTTGAGGACATCTGTGTATGAATTTCTGTGTATTATTAATCTAATGTCCCCAGCAACCATTTTTTACCAGTTCTCATGTTGCAATTTTTGCTGTTATCATTGCATGTGTGAGTTCAATACCTTTTTAAGGCGGTGTAGAACTTGGAGAAAGGGAAATAACAGGAGATAACTAATAACAGACATCCATTAAAAATAGCATCGTAAAATTCTTCTTAAATACCCTAGTGAGCAAAATAAAGGGTTCAGTTCGACATTCCAATCACCTGAAGAAAATTGGTAAAATTTCTGGTTTATTTGTATTTTTAAAAATCTTTCTATAAATAAATTGACAAAGATGAGGACAATAGTCCAAAAATGTATGTAAATAGTTCGAACTGTCCATTTTCAGATTTGGTACCCGTTACTTCATGAATTTAAGCGATATATTAGATTAGAAGCTATAATTCATCATTTTTACAGTTGAATTTGCGAAATGCAACCGCAAGTTCTCTCCACTATATATATTTAAAAATTTATTGATGTTTCACAAAACCAAAGCTAACTTCCAATTTTCTTAAAATAAGATAAAATGTTATACACCACATTATGCTTTGGCATTCTAATTTACCTTAACCAAACCTTTCCTCAGTGTTGGCACGGAAGAAACGACAGCATCGAATGGCCGCCACTTTTGTCTTTGTGACTTTAAATAGTAAAAACAAAACCAGTGAATAAACTAATACCAAAGTTTTAATGCACTTTATTCTGACTACTCGTCTACTGACGGATATTACAGGGTACTTTTTATACCTCCTAGATCTTAAGGGGAGGTAACTGATGATTTATCAGTACATTAACCCCAATGGAATTATTTTTTCGGTGCGGGGTGTAGTAAAGAACAAGTTTTATGAGAAAAATCCCCAACACAGTGGACGAATTCAAAGAATACATGTGACGTCGTCCCCTGGTCGCAGCGCCAACTGTGACGTTCTATCCTGGTCTACCACGGCACCAACTGTGACGTCCCTAAACAGCACCAAATGTGACGTCCTCGCCGCGGCGCCAGCTGTTCGCTCCTCGCTACTCCGTTCGGGTGTCGCTACTCCAAACATGACGTGCGTCAGTCGTGTTGTCTCGTCCTGTGACGACCAACTGGCTTGGTATCGGTCGCGGCACCCAAATGTGACGTTCTAACCTTTTGGTGATTCGGGTGGGAATCTGGTTAGATTTGATATCAGCCTCGTCGTTCCCAACTCGCTTCCAACGCCTGGTTACCAAAGTAACTGCATTGATCTCCAGTCTGCCTACCCACGTTGTGAATTGATCTTAGGCAGACGAGATCAATCAGTGGTTGGGGCCGTAATGCAAACCGAGTTCAACGGGGTGATAAACACAAATATGCATAAAAGAAAATAAAATGAAAACTCAAAAAAGTTCAAAGTATCAAAGAAAAAGGTAACAAACTTTATGTCTAGTTGTTCGATACATAGGACTGCATCTATCTCCCGACCCGTTCTATGGATTGTGACACGTCGTTTTCCGTTAGGCGAGTTTTAACGCTTCAAGTTGTTTGCTCTCTAAGAAATTGGTTTTTCGGTGTGTCTTTGGACGAAAGTCGAAAAAAAAAAAACTTTATTTCGGTGGTCTGGATCTAAGTCGCTCTTCAAAATAATTGTTCTTGGGTTGAAGAGGAGTCCGGAATTTGCGTGAATCTTGGTCAGCTATCTGCGAGGCGGCTTCAACTGGAGAACTCTGGGAACTGAATTCTCTGGAACTCCGGAACTGATTTCTGCTCGTTGGGGGCTTCGCTTATATGGACGCCGACCAAAACCGGGGTGGGTCTGTCGGCGTCGGGGGTTCCTCGATAATTCTAAATACATATCCACCTCTTTTTTTTTTCTGGTTAGGAATTTTCCACTTTTTTCCATTTTTGGGAACCTTTCCTCACTCCCACCTTCTCACCATACTTCAGAGGGGCGTGAACTGCCCTCCCCACTTCTTCGTCATCTCATACCTATACTCTGGATGAGGCGGCGACAGCCTCCTTCGTGCGTCATCATCACCACTCGACCAATGATGTCTTTGTCGGGCGTTCCGAATCCTTCGGCTTTGTTTCAGGAAAAAATATCTTGCTTAACTAAAAAAAAATTATCCCTTTCTTTTCCTTTTCTTCCTCTTAATCGCCGTTATCATTTCTTCCTTTAAATCGCGCAAACGGGACAATATGAACAATGGCGGTCATAACTCTTGTTCTTTACGTGGCTTTCGTCAGGTATTTTATCCCCAATTATCAGAATGGGTGGTCTTCTTAAAACGGCCAACGTCGTCCCTCAAAAGAAGAATTTCTAAATTCCCATTCATTCATTTCCTTCGGTACATATTTCTGATAACATAATTTTATTATCGCAGGCCAAAGATGTTCCGTCGAAAAAAATTCGGTCAGCGGACACGGCTTGTGTGGCTTTTGGCTTTTAATTTTTCATATCTGTCCAAAGTCCTTTTTAGTTGCCTGTTTTTCGTCACTTATCGAAATAACATTTTCATTTGAATTTTTCTTTGGCCAGTGGTCTTGCCGTTTACGTACCTAGATAACATAGCCGTTATCAAAACACATCTGATTCTTTTCTTTCTTTCCCTTTCTTTTTTTTTTTCTCAGAATTTCCCTGTCATTGTAATGACACCCTTTCGCCATTTGTTACTTATCAATATATTCATTGTCTCTTAGCCGTGTGCGTGTTCTGCTTATCACCCACGATTCATGTCTTCTTTTCTTTCTTTTCCTTTTCTGCCTCGTTAAATGGTGCCACATACATCTCAGAAGTATTTATTTAAATTTATGCATTTTCTTTGTGTCGGGCTGTGTGTTAAAAATTTATGTTCCTATGGGAGGAATATACAATGTTAAAGATGACATTTTGAGTACTTAAGAGATTAAACAGTTCTAAAAATGTGTTAAGCAAATGTACATAAATAGTTTTAAACAAATATGTTTGTAACAAATAAATATAAATGTAATAAAACGTGTTTAAAAATGCAAAGTGCATACCTACTAATGTAAGCCTTTTGACCTATCCTTCAGAACTCTCGTCCAGCTTCTTGCTTTCCTATCATAAATTTAAGAAAACGATTGACGATACACGTCAGTCGCCATCTTTTGTCTCATCGAAACCCGTTCTTTTTAATGTCTTTCTCTTCCGTAATGTTTTATCAGTTTCCTTCGCTCTCATTAATTCTTTGCGTTTCTTATAAAAAAGAAATCTGTACTATCTAGCCATGATCACAAGCAGGAGTGTCGAAAGGTTTGATTCATCAATGTTTTAGAATTTGGAATTTTATTCAAAATATATGAAATATGACTTTCAAACATACTCTGATATGAAAGCTTCAAAAACTGTAAATGCTAATAATTATTTGATAGATTGGTTCTACTGCGCCTTGTGGAAACATGTCGGCTCAGTTTCTTTTCTTATCACAATTAAATTTACGGTTGTTGTAATGGAATGTCCCACATTCCCTATCGTCTACATCGGTAGCTATATATAGTAAGCACAAGATATTCATTAGTTTCTTAGCTTGCACGATCGTTACACTCTCTCAATACGTCATAAACAATAGACTATTCTGTTTTGATCGCGTGAGAAAAAATGCACATCAAAGACTCTGATATCAGTCAGAAAATGAAAGATAGAATAGAATATAAAAGTGTTAACATCTGTTTAATGAAATAAGAAAGTTGTTAGTTTGTACCCCCTTACTTCTTAAAATAACGACCTGCATTCTTATTTATGATTGTTATTGCAATATTTTGTTAAAGTTTTTAAGCTAAAATATTTAACGATGTGACGGGAATTTCTACGGATATTATACTGTCGTAGAACTCGCCATCAACTTATTCAATCATTAACTGAAGAATTAAGATTCATCAGAAATTTGAAATAGGAAAACCATGAAATTTTCACTGGTTAAAACTAGCTTAAATAAATGTTTTAAAATATTTAAATGATAATGAAAGAAAGCATGTCAATTTTTATAATTCACGGTTCTCAAACATCTGAACTTTATCGTATGTTTTTTTTAATTTGAGTATGTAATTATTTGATCATTTGTTTTTTATGAAAATCAAATATAAACCTTTGAATATTTGCTTTTTTAATCTTATTTGTATTAGAAGACTTCCGGTTCTTCATTAATATTTTCTGGGGTTGTATGAAAATTACGTCATTCCTGTTCGTGGCATACATTTTGACAAAATGAATTTTATAAAAACTTCAAACATCCATCCACAATCGTACTTGTCATTTGACATAAATTGGTAGGTTACAGGTTTCAAGGACAAAAATTATAACGATTTATTAAAACTTTTTTAGGCCGAAAGTATTGAGCACAAGGCCAAAATTATTGAGCACCTTTTCTTTATGAGATCAAACACTGTGCTTTTTGTCGTAGCTGATTTTAGAGAGACAAACTTTTTAACCAATTCAAAGCGATTTATGATAAGCGTAGTTTAGATTCTGATTGCACGGCATAAAAATTGAGCATCTTTTGACGACCGGACAACTCATTGATTTTGGAGGTATTTTTTATATTAATTTGGTATTCCCGTTTTCCAGATCAGCCAGTTTCAGTTAATTCCTTTTAGTAACTCTCCATTTTTTTTTACCCTCTGCTTCGGCATTGGTATTAAACATTTTTTTTTCTGTTTCAATAAGTTTCCTTTTGGAGTACTTCAACAACAAAACAAAAAATAAAAACTTACGTCTTCATCTAAATATATTTTTGAACGCACTTGTATGCCTTCAACTACAGATAAAATGTATTGTTCATTTTGCTTTATACTTGGTAATTTTATAAAATATTTGTAAAAATGGTATTTTTTTAAAAAAAATATTGCTGGTATTTTTTATACTTTCATAGTGTTCACAATTTTCCCCATATCTTTTTAGTATCATTAACAGATGATCTCATCCCGGATCAAAATTGGACCTGGGAACAACAGAAAATTAAAAGATGGTTATAACTTCAAACCTCCAATCTCGAAGGAATAATTTCCTGACAATGTGATGTAGTTTATCGTCATACCCAGGACCCTTCTCGTTCAACAATTAAAATTTAACATTTGTAGTTTATCGTCATATTCATTTTCTCGTTCGAGGCGTTGCTGCCGGATGTAGTTTATCGTCATACCCAAAATTTGTTCATATTTTCGTTTCTATTTAATGGAAAGAATTATCGTTTTAAGGACACTTATATAAAAAATGACTAAGCGATGTGTTCCTGGAAAACCCATCGCCATATCCAGGACTAGCAAAAAAGCAATATGATTCAAGTTTTCTTTAAAAACAATGACATGAACCGTAACAGCTCAATAGTTATCCGAGAAAAAAAGTGATTTTAATGAGACGTAGATATTGATCGCAGAAGGCCAGAAGAAACATCAAATTTACCAAATCTCTGCAAAAAGAAAATTTTTTTCATTTTTTATACGAAAAGATAAATTGACTAATCGCAAATAACATCGCTAATATCATTATAGGTATCTAACAAGGAAATTTCTGAAAAAGTATAATGCTCACGCGGGTCGATGGCGGATTGAAGAATATAACTTCAATGGGAACTCTGTGAATTTTTTGTTTGTTTTGAAAGAACCCATTTACTGTTACGGTAACTGTGGACTTTGGTTTTTGTTTTTTTTCCTTTGATGCTAATTGTCCACTTATTTAGAAATATTTTCTAATTCATAAAGGTTATTCTTCATCGTCAATAAAATGGAAATTGTTAATCCAATCACTTTTTTCGTAGTAAAAAATTTCTTTTTCTGTCGGTTTCATGTGACGTCGCCCCCTGGTCGCAGCGTCGACTGTGTCGTTCGATCTCGTTCGCGGCGCCAACTGTGACGTCACGTGGTCCAGGGTTTTGAATTTCCCTGGTATGGACGACACCAGATTGTGACGTCTTTGCCGCGGCGTCAGCTGTTCGCTCCTCGCTGCTCCAAGTGTGACGTTCTAACCCTTTGGTTAGATGAATACCAGCCTCGTCGTTCCCAACCCGCTTCCAACGCCTGGTTACCAGGGTAACTGCACTGATCTCCGGTCTGCCTACCCACGTTGTGATTAGATCTTAGACAGACGGGATCAAACAGGGATTGGGGCCGTATGCAAGCTGAGTTCAACGGGGTGATAACACACAAGAAAAAAAAAAAAAACTCACAAGGTCAAAAAAAACTATTGAAGAAAAAAAGGTAACAACTTTTTTTATATCTAAATGTTCGTTACACAAGATTATTCCTACCTCCCGACCCGTTTTGTGGACCGTGGCACCAAGCTTCTACCATACAACTTTAAGGCTTCGAGTTGTCTGCTCTCTAGAAATTTGCATTTCGGGGTGTGGTTTGGTTTCAACACTGGGCGCTGATCTCTACCTGTCGTTCACGGCTGATTTTTCTCGCCGTCAGTCCGTGGCTTCAACAAAACTCTCTCTTCTTGTCTGTTGGACGTTTGATCTCTCTTCCGTTGAGTTGGACTTATTGCACTTCGGCTGTTCCTTCAAGACTGGGCTTCACGGCTGATCTCTGCTTTCGGCTTAAATTCTGTCGATTCCGCGGCGCAAACTTATCTTGAGGCCTGCAACTGCAAGTTCACTTCATCTTCGTCCGTCAGGCCAAAATTTCTTTTTTTTTCTCTTCTTCGGCTTTCGGGCAATTTTCTTGATTCCAAAGAAAAATTTACACTTTCTTCGGGCTCAATTCACTTCAAATCTTGCCCGCAAATGGGCGAATGAACCGGGCCCGCCGCCCGCGTTCAAACTCCCCGTCGCCGTCCGCGGCGTAACTGCAACTGATTTCTGTCGATTGGGGTCCTGCTTTTATTGACGCAGTCAAAAACTGGGGTGGGTCTGTCGGCGCCAGGGTTTTCTTGATAATTCTAAAGTCGTATTATTTCTGATTAGGGATTTTCCATTATCGCTAACTTTCACTTTCCTTCTACTTCCTTACTGTGCCTCTGGGGGCGCGCATACCCGCTTCCCCTGGTCCCTCGTATGTCAGGTGACCGCTCTCGACCAATGGGGTCCTGGTCGGGCATCTTTCCTCCTCCCTCGCACATCACGTGACCGCTCTCGGCCAATGAGACTCCTGGTCGGTGTCTCTCCTCCTCCCTCATGTATCATGTGACCGCCCTCGGCCAATGAGACTCTGGTCGGTATCTTCCCTCCTTCCTTCGTGACGTCTCTAATCAGGCGTGGACAATCCGTGGCTTTGTTCTGGGGAAGAAACACCTTGCTTAAAAAAAAAAAATTTAAATTGTCCTTTTCGTACGTGACCGAAATGACGCTTTCGGTTTTTTTTTTTTCTGTCAAAACAGCCTATCGCTAATTGGATACGATCTAAGAAAGGAATTTTTTTTAACCTGTCAGCGTCTTCTCGCGAGCTAATAAAAATATTTTCATTTTTTCTTCGCTCGATAATAAAATCTTAATTATCTCAAAAAAAAATATTTTCAAATTTTGGGTGGTTTTTTGGCCCCATTTCTTCAGTCCCTTGTATTAATGTTTTTTTTTTCGTATTAATGGGTTTCTGTTTTATCATCTCAATGACACCCCCGTTTGTTACCTATCAATATTTTTTCATTGTCCCTAAAATTTTATTTCTTCAACCAAATTGATAATTTTTTCCATTTTTTTGGACACGGAAAGTAGGTCAGTGTTTGACCTGATAATTTTGACATCTGATATGTATCAATCGAGCGTGTTGTTTTCGCTTATGACCTTGTTTCGTATTATATTTTGTCTTTCCTTTTTTTTTTTTATTTAAAACTTTATTCCCAACCAATTATAACATGTTCATTTTTCGTGGATTTTTCAGGTACTTTGACCTAGATATCTTTTGACAAAAAAATAAAAGAATTAGCAAATGCGTTGACAAACCGTTTTGTACAATCTATTTCTCTTTCCTTTTTCTTTTCTTTCTCTCTTTTCTTTCCCTCAAAAATCGCCTAAATGCAATTAGAAAATTATTCTCAAAAAATAAATATTTTCTTCATCTCTAAATAACTATCAAATGGTTAACAAACCGAAAAAATAAATCATATATTTATGAATATCTCTTTTCAGTTTTCTAATTATGCATGGTGCCACCCAAATTTAGTCAGGATTATGTCAGACCATGAGATTTCTTAGAAACAAAGAAAATTTGTAAAATGAACTTCATTCTTTTACTTGAAGCAACAAAAACCACTGTGGTTCTACAGAAAGATGCTGAAGATACCATGGACCGAAAAAGTTAGCCATCTTAAAAAATAGAGAACGTGAAAACAATTGTTGCTATACTCAAGTCATGCGTCACCCCGGGGATCGTATTCTATAGCCAATCGTGACGTCTGCCTGACAGTATGTTGCAACTTTAAGTCGCGGCGTCAATAATTGACGTCACCCCGTCTGTCTCCGCGCCAACGCCGTCCTATTCTATCCCGTCCTGTGACGACCAATGTGACTTGGTATTGGTCGCGGCACCAAATGTGACGTTCTAACCTTTTGCTAATTCGGATGGGAATCAGGTTAGATTCGTTATCAGCCTTGTCGTTCCCAGCTCGCCTCCAACGTCTGGTTACCGAAGTAAATGTTTTGATTTCTAGTCTAACCTACCCACGTTGTGATTTGATCCTAGGTAGACGAAATCAATCAGTCGTCGGGCCGTAATGCAAGTCGAGTTCGGACAAGGGTAATACCGCACAAGTATATGTAAAAGAAAATAAAGTAACAACTCGAAAAGTTCAAATGTGTTAAAAAAGGATAACAATATTTTATATCTGGTTGCTGAATACAGGACTGCGTCTTTCTCCCAAACCGCTAATATGGATTCGTGACACTTTGTGTTTGTTAGGCGAGTCTTAACATCTTAAGTTGTTTTTTTAAGAAACTGGTTTTTTAAGTGTATCTTCAGGCGGTATTCGTAAAACTTGTTTTGGTGGTGTGAGTCTAAGTCGTTCTTCAAAAATAAATTGTTCTTGGTTAGAAGTTGAGGTCGAAAATGCGTGGATTTTAAGTCAGCTTTCTGCGAGGCGGTCTCAGAGCTCACAGCTCAATTGCTTGCCTGTCTTTCTAACCCCAACTCAACACAACTGCAAAACTCCAACTCCAACTGCCGCCCACTCGCTGCGACTCTGCTTATATGGACACCGACCAAAACCGGGGTGGGCCTGTCGAGGTTTGAGGATCCTTGATAATTCTAAATTTTATTTTTGATTTTCTTTGTTTTCCTAATTTAAAATTTATCGTCCTTTCCCAAATTCTTCCTTTCTCATATTTATCTCAACCAATCCCTTCAGAGGCGTCAACAGGTTTCCCCCTCTCTCACAGTGGCATCTCACCCCAATCCCTTCAGGGGGCATCAACAGGCCTCCCCTTCTTCTTCACATGATTACCTTCGCCTACCGGTCACGCCACCATTCAGCCAATGAACACCCAACAGCGTGGGTGTGGCTAAACTGGCCTCGGTTTAAAAAATCTCGCTCAAAGAAAAAAAAAATTATCTTTTTTTTTTTTCCTTTTCCTTTCTTTCTGTTCTTCTTCCCGACAACCAATCCTTACGATTCTTATCTTAACTGAACGCCGTCTCGAGTTCGTCAACGAGATTTTCGCCAGCGTCAAGTGGGTGGTCATCTGGCGACTTTGCATCCAGGTGCCAATTATTCGTTCCGTTACAATAATTTTGCTATCATGGCCAGCTCTTGACATGAAACAGGTGCCTTTTCCAAACGACATCTCCGCAGATAGCTAATGGCTCAGTCTTTCTTTCTTTGTAACTTGGGTGGTTCAACGGACATTTTGTTTTTTGCTAATGAGAATAAAATCTTTACCACTTTTCCTTGTTAGAAAAAAGTTACATCGCTCAGTGTCTTTTCGTGATAGATTCTGATCACCTAATTTAATTCTCGCCTTCTTTTTCTTTTTTTCACGCAACCATAAATAGTGTAACACTCAACATCAGGAAGAGACAGTTGCAATTTTTAGGGCACCTAATGAGGAAAGAGGGCTTAGAAAATTTGATACTCACTGGGTAGATTCAAGGCTAGTGGGACTGAAGAAAAACAACTCATTTAGGTATGCCCAATAATTTGCCAAAAAACAGCATGGCATGACGAAAAAAAGGCCTAAACTTAATAAAAACAAAGTTTTATCATCAAAATATTTATATCATTAATAAGAGGAAAGGCCATTTTTTTTTAGTATTTTAATTTTTGTTAGTATTTTAATTCAAAAACTTTTTAATCATTTCTAGCATGTTCGAAATTTTAGTTAAAAATCTTGATTTTTTTTTGCGTCAGCGGTCACGTAATATTTAGCATTAGTTTTTTTTAGCGCTTATTCAGTTGAAAAACAGATTAATTTGGAAATTCTTGCAATCAAATCAAATGTCAGATTTTGATAAAACTTTCAGAAATGATTAAAAAGTCAATGAAATTATTTTAGAAACATTCGTTTTTTTTGTTTTTTTTTAGAAAGTCATGGTAAATTCTTTTTTTTTTTACATGTGTTACTTAATTTTATGAAAACTCGAGTATGTTTATTTTTGTGATTTTTTAATTAAATGCAGAAGACTGAAGAATATAAATCATTGATTCTATTTTGTAAATCGTGAAAAACGATTCTACCCAAAATTCAACTCTGAATTGTAAAATACAAATCCTAATAAAACTAAAACATTATTTAATTACAAATTCTTTCAATGGCTTTTATGAATAATTTGTGTATGCCAAAATATTTTTCCGATGATAAATGAATTTTTACAATAATTGTTTTCTCTTTTTTCAATTTTAAATACAAAATATGATAAAGTTGTTAAATATTTAAAAATTAAGTTTGAATATATGTATTTCTGGAAACGCTCTTATTAAAAAAGATCTATTTTAGAGATCTTAAATTTGAAAGCTTATTACAATCTGGGAAGCGTTTGTAATTTGAAAATATGCCAAAAAATGTATTAAAACGTTTCTTCTGATAGTGAGGATCTGGTCTCAATAAATTTGCGTTCATTTTTCTATCTACTTTCGTATTTTCATCCTCTTACTTCAACATTTTTAATTTTTTTTTCTTATTTTCAACATATTTTTTTTTTTTTTTTAAATATTTCACGAAATTTTTTTTCAATTTTTTTAATATAATCAATTAATATTCTTTTTTATCATCAATTTTCGTTAAAAAAATAGGCCTTCTTTGGAAAAAAATCAAAATCAAGAAAATATTAGACTTTTGAAAGTATTTAATTTTAAAGAGTTACTTTGTAGTTAAAGAAGTTGGTTTGCTTAAAATTCGAAAATACTGTCACTTCCGTCCGATAATTTTCCCTGAAGTTTGTTGTCGATACACTGATGTAAACGTCGATTCACACCTCCAAAACTAATCACCACGGTTAGACATGCTTTTGTCTTATTTCCAGCTATTTTTTCTGTTAAAAAAGTAAGCCATGTTTGTTTCCAATTACATTTAGCAAACTTTAATTTTTTTAATATTCTTAAAATAGCTTTTGAAAAAGTGTAATTGAATTTTACAATAGTTTAAACGGAGAATTTCACTTGTTTACAAAGTTGTCAAAAATGGCTGACATGATCGATTTTATGTAAATTTTGCTGACTTAATATATATATATATATATATATATAACTAAAATTTCAGACGTGCTGGGAAGGATAAAAAAATAATTAAAAAATACTTTGGTCTTGCGTCTTACTAATACTATAAACATTAAGACGATAAAAAAAACTGTTTATCAAATTTTGAGACTTTTTTTCATCAAAGTATGATATCATGTTGACGAAGTATTGGACATATCTAATATTATGTGTGGTTTTCTTCAGTCCCTCTCTAGCTTTCAATCTACTCCGTGAGTATCAAATTTTATAAGCTTTCTTTCCTCATTAGGTGCCCTAAAAATTTCAACTCTTTCTGATGTTGAGATAACGGAGGGAAATAACTGAGACATCCGGAAGAGGCATGACACGTGGAACTAGAACAATCTGCTCCGATGGACGAAATAAAGGGTTCGGTTCGAAATTCCAATCACCTGAAGAAGATCGGAGCGTACAACGGCCGAAACGTTTTGAATATGGCAATGGAGATGAAGTTAATTGTCCGAATAATGTAAATAATACATTAGGGAAACTTGCAAAAATATTAAAAAAAAACAAAAAAAAAACGTATCTATGAACACAAAAGAGATTTTATACGCAACAATTCATGAAATGCATTAGTTATACATAGAAATAAATTCAATCACAATTTGATCTGAAAAATGCTACACTTATTAAAAGAGAAATCAACATAGACGGAAAATTCTCGAGAGTGGCTCTATCGAATCTTAAAATATAAATCTATTCCCTGGATCTTTTCAAATATCTCAATTCCTGAAAGAATTATTACTTTCCGAATTCAGCATAAATAAATATAAAAATGTTAAAAAATTCATAGAAAACCGTTTAAATTAATTCCAAACTAAAATAATTTAATTACTAATTTGCATTAAAAATAATTCAAGAAGATCATTTAATTACTTTCATTTATTAGACATTGAATTGTGTCTTTGCCTTTGTAGCTCGCCCGTCTTTTTTATTCTGGTCAGTTGTCTCCAGGCAGGTTATAATGCTTGAACTTACGGTACCTTGGGAGGAGAATTTGAAAGAGGCTTTGAAAGAAAACTGGAAAAATACCAGGAGCTGGTCGAGAAATGCAGGTCTAACAAATGGAGGACTACCTGTCTCCCGATTGAAGTCAGATGCCGTAGTTTTGCAGTCGGTTTGGAGTCAGGGGAGTAAAAAAAAAAAAAAAAAAAAAAGAAGGCCTATTTCAGAAAAAGCCTCAAAATGGTTTATGGATTAAAAGATCAGATCCATAGATTTCGACAACAGAGACTGACGGGCGTTGAGGTGCTGTCGGAAGGGATGAAGAAAATGCGGGAAAAGGAAAGGAAAGAAAAAGAAGGGGAGAGAAAGAGAGAGGGAAAAGAAGAAGAAAGGAGGAAGGAGGAAAAAGGGTGGGGAGGAAGAAGAAAAAGGGTGGGGGAGGAAGGAGAAAAGAAACGATTCTGATCATAATTCCTATGACCGACGAATGTGTATGGATGTTCTTTTTTTAGTGAAGTATCGTTTCATAGGAGATAAGAACTTAGCTGGCGACAAATAGAAATTACTTAACTGTTATGTCAAGTAGGGTTCGTTGTGAGTGTGGGTTTTTCTGCGTGCTGGACCTAAGAGGGAAAAGACGAGCATTAACTTTGTTCTCATTTTGTCTCGTTTTGTCTCGTTTTGGCTGAGGAGGAAGTGACGTAGGGCGTTTCTATTATTATGACCCAAACATCATTGATGAGGGGATTCTGTGCACCTGTTGGAATGTATTCATAACAAATTACTATCGCCCAACATTCCCTGTTCTATCATACATTTACACAAGCCTTCAGCATATTCTGTGAGTGCCAAATTTTTCAAGCCTTTTTTCCTCATTTTGTGTCCAAGAAATTTTGAATTGTAAGTTTGTTTCTAATTTCCTTACAATTTCCGCAGTGCTAACTAACATGTTCCATCTTTGGCATTTTCAGCATCCTTTTATAGAACCATATTTTTGTTACCATTTCCCATAAAGTTTTAATTCTTTTGATTTTTGTAAATATCAATGACAACTTGAGTGTTGTCATATTCTTTACCTTTTTTGGTAAATTTTCTTAGTAAAACGACGGTTAATTTGCAGTTTAGCACCTGCGCTCAGTTCGCAATAAAAATTTCCAGAATACTTATATTTATTTATTTATTGTATATGCTTCTTTAGAATCTGGCTTGATAAATTTGATAAAATCTGCCGTTTTGGAGTTATCGACAGTAAAGGTTCGGATTCATTCGCGTCGCGGGCAGCCATTACCAGCGTTGTTTGCATACATTCACTGCAGAATAGCTATCAGTGTAAATATCATTCAGCAAACTGGGCGTGTCTACTTAAATAGTTCTCGTGCGCAGTAATTTAGACAAATTTAGACAAGAAGGATCAGTTCCGAGCTTAGCTTTCTGCAGCGAATGTATGCAAACAATGACAGTAATGGCTGCCGCTAACGACGCGAATGAATCCGAAATTTTAGTGTCGATAACTCCAAAATGGTAGATTTTATCAAATTGACCATGACGCACAATGCCTTATATAGCACTATAGAGAGCAAGGAAAATTCTGACGATGTACTTTAGCGTCATTCTTTGTTGTTTCAGAAACTTAAATTTTCAAAATAAAGCGTAAATCGTCTGACGTAGAAATTTCTTGAACTTCAAATAAGAACACTGATTGGACAGACGATGGACAAATCAAATATCAGGAAAGAAGAAGCTTCTGAAGAAGTGTTGGATTTGATAGCGTACAAGACCCACCTATTTTAACATTTCAACTTCACCAGCGAGATTTGAACTCACAAAATTCCCTATTGATCAGCATAAACGTAGGCCAATCAGTAGGAGAAATCAAACTTTCGTCGTATTATGATTTAAAAAAAAATTGACTTGTTCACCAAATACGCGACCCAAGATCCGCTCAAGCTACAGTTTACATTCATATCATGAATTCCTTTCAGTAAGAAGAGTCAGTAGGAAGTGAAGATTACTAAGATATAACGGATAGGTAACGATTAACACTAAACTTGAAGAGGTAGTGTTCGGTGAAGTATCTACGCGGGATTCGGTTCGACAAAGGAACGGTTTCTGTCTGAATTTCTGGGATGAGGACTTATTATTTACACAATTTATATTCAGGCTACTGTCCCCATTTATGTTATTGCTATCACATTGTTTCGGCCGTTGAACGCTCCAGCCTTCATTTTGTTTTTAAGTGTTTCACCCCAAGCAAGGCGAGAAGCCACTAGCACGCAAGGGGTTACAGAGAATTGGAGCGAGGGCAAATAGGAGTGATAGAGGAAAGGATGAAGAGAAGGATAGGGGATAGATCAAGGCATCTGGAGACGTCGATTGACATTACATTTGAATAGTTGGAGATTATAGCTATCGGAAAAATAGGAAAAGGGGAGGTAATTCCACAGGCGAGAAGTGTGAGACATGAAGCTATTGGAGTAGAAGAGACGGCTACATTTAGTAGTTTGGACAGTGAAAGGGTGAGAGCGAGATGCCAGCCTCGTAGGGCGCTTGAATTCATGAAGTCTGGGGACCAGCGAAAGCAGCTTATCAGAGCAATTACCGTGAAAGTATTTGTAAAAAAGACAGAGGGAGGCGACGGCACGTCTGTGAGAAAACGGCTGCTGACGAGATTCCAGATCAGGGCAATTTACATTGCATATCTGTCTCTGGATTTTATCAAGGTCCTTGAGACAAACAGAAAGCATCAGATGTGTATCGAGGAAATCTAGGAATTTAGAATTGAACCCTTTATTTAATTTAACCGAGTAGAGTGTGTTCGTTCCACTGCTCCAATGGGACAATAGCTTAGTGGATTAAAACGTTGCTTTTTGAATTTGGTGATATATTGGTCGTGAGTTCAATCCCTAGGCCGGGCAGTGTGTATTTGGACTCAGTGGAAACGAGCAAGCAATAACTGAGCAGTACTAAAAATAAGAGCCAGACGAGATATATCTAGACATGCGCAGTAGAACAGTCTATACGGGATGATTAAACAAAGGGTTTAGTACATAATTCCCTGTACGTTACAAAGAGCGATATCTATCTGATGAAGGCCGGAAGGCACAACGACCGAAACGTTGTAATAACAGCAGCAAATAAAATAACAATTCTTAGGAATCGAATAGAACTTCCTTTTTACGAATGGAATACGAGTCGACCATATGTACGTAACATGTCACGTCTTAGCAGTAAAATTCTGATCTGGTACAAGTATGGATTCTAGCTCGTCTGAACATTTGCCATGGAAATAGCAAGAGGCTAGTAACATTTCGTTTGTGGGAAAGTGGTTGTTGGGTGGAAACTAATTAATCTCTCTCGAGTCACTGCAAACGATTTGGAACTCTGTCAAGCCTATACAGTTGGGGATTTGGCAGAAATACTCCATTCTTTTGGTCTGATCTGACTCTTTTAAAGTTAAAGCAAGGAATTTTTTTTCTGGACGACATATGCCAGCGTTATTCTTGGTTATTCTTTAGAACGTAGAAAGACGATAAAAACAAGAGAAATACGATGAGAAAATATTAAAAATAAATAAATTAAAATAAATAAAATAAATAAAAATAAATAAAATAAATAAAAATAAATTAATAAAATAAATAAATTAAAAATAAATAAATTACAACCCAGCTGTGTAAAAATCTAAACATCCATGTGGCTTTGTATGGTGCTTAGTTTAGTAAATATATATATATATATATAGCGATATGAATAAATTTGGGTGATTCGTAATAATTGGCCATCTTAAACTGCTCAGTAAGGCAGTGCTACGGAAAAGCAGCCTCACGCTGCTCTAGTGCTACTTTTAGGAAAAAGTGCTCAGACGAACTACATTCCTTCGTTCCCCCAGTTCAAACCTTCACGGCTAGGACCCACCATGCTACGGACATTGTAGCGAATCACCCTCATTTCCTTTGTATTCCATTGGTGAGAAGTTCCACGCGGACAGCTTCTTCCCGCGAACCGCTGATCGGGGGAACCAACTCTGAAGAGGATGTTTTCTCAATCACTACAATCTTAACCGTTATCTTCTTCACATATCCGAATAAACTTTGTCCCTTACTATGTAACCGTCTACCTCGAGTGGCTCTCGAGCCTTGTATAGGTTGAACCTCACTGTAAAAGAAAACGTCTATATAGAAATTTAAAATCTCAGTGAAAGTTGAGTTTTTTTTTAAAAAAAAAAAAATCTTCGATTCCTAAGGTTCAGTTAATAATTACACTGGAAAGGATGATGTCAAGTAAAGAATACGAGAAAAATTAGCCTATTTGGCGGTATATGGTAGTCTTTACGCATCTAGATATGTTTTGTCCTCGATTGAGCGAGGAACAATAACAGGTTAGTTTTTTTTTTTCTTTTTTTTTTGTCATTTTCCGTGACCAATATGTTTTTTACTTTTCTTTGATTTTCCTCACACTTGTTTTAATATATTTTTATATATTATATGAAGATATACTTTTTAAAACGCCCGTTTTAAAGACATAAATATGAACCCTTTACAGATTATTTACGTAGATATACGATGACTCTCATTAAAAGAGCCGTGAGTGAGAAGAATGGCCTATAAATTTGGCACGACAGTTCACTGTAGACGAAAGCGCTACATTCTTATCCATATATCTTTGATCAGTCTAGACAAAATATTTTAGCTATGTCGAGTTTAGGCAGAGAACTGGGAATAATGTTTTTCTTTTTTAATAAAGATAAGAAAAAAAGGAATGCAAATTCGATTCAAACAACTTAAAACTATTACATCTTATTACTAAGACGAAAGAAATACTAGTCAGAAATTATTAATAATTGACAATGTTTCATCTAATAAATTCAAACAAGTTAAGACTATTACATCTTATTACTACTTGGTGTAGATAAGCAAAAGAAATAAGATGAAAGAAATATAGGAGTCAAAAATTAATAATGATTGCATTCATAAGCGGTTTAACTCATTATACAATCTTGGTTAAACAATACACGGCGAAAGCTTGAAAATACATCTCTGAAATTACGGACTGACCGGATATATAATTACGGTGGAGAAATGGATAGCGGTTCGGATTGAGGAATCGGAGAGCCGCGTTCGATTTCCAGTCGTGCTATTACCCTTGGGAAAGGTATGAATTCTCTTCTACCAGCTTGGGGATAAAGAATAGGACAGGCTAAGTTCCATAGCCTTGGATGGCAACTGATCTAGGTAAAGGACAACTCTTAATTCCAAACACGCGAAGGACAACTCTTAATTCAAAACGTGTGATTGTGTAGTTACATGAATGTAAACATTACTTTAGTCCGATGAAGTCCTAATGGACGAAATGTATCACACGAAAGGTTTTTTCCCCCTTTTTTATCATTAATTTTCCTAACGTTATTCTGTTATATAAATATTTATATATCATTTTCTCTCATAATTCAATATTTGTTTTAATCATTATACCATTATATATCCTGTGATATAAATATTTAGGGACGTTGTGTACCAGGCGATCCCGAAGCAAAAAAAAAAAAAAAAAATTACACCAAGCACGCACCAAATGCACTCGTTATATATATATATATATATATATATATATACACACACACACAGAGTATTAGGAACCAAAAAGGAAAAAGAAAGAGACTTACGCTGCATGTAAATGAACATGAAAGGTAAAAGATTATTATTTATTGCGTATAACCGAGTAATTAATTCGTCTTGCACTATACTGAAAAGAATCATGAAAAGTATCAATTCTAAAGAACATTTTGATAGGGTCTTGAGGGATATAGGCATTTTAGAGAAAATGTCCAGGGTTTCATTTGAAATATAGACTTTGTAGCAAACCTCCCCAATAACTACGAAATAAGTACAAATAACGACGTATTCAAACAAACCAAAAAAAAAAAAAAAAAAAAAATACTGATTTCAAATCTAAAGTCGACATAAGACATTGTTTAGTTCATGATTAACATTTCTATTTTAAACATTGTTTTATTCTCAACTTTAAAAATCTCAAACAAAATTCCAATTTTTATGTGCGCTTCTAAAATCCGTCGGAAACAGGAAATATATTTTGCCTAATTATTGTCTTTTGCAAACAGAAAGCCGAAAACAATTTTATTTGAAAGGAAAGCTTTTAACAAGAAAATAAATATTCACCGGTTTCAATGTTTGCATGAAGGAAATGAAGAAACTGGAGATTAAATACAAAATATTAGCAAAGGTGCTGTTTGTCTTTGTTCTTTTATGAAGTGGGGGTGGTGTTTAATCAGGCCGACTACGTTCAACAGGAAGATGAAAAATATGCTAAAAGGAATTTGTTACAAGAGGAAATACTCAAGACGTTAGAAATAAGAGATTAAAAAAAGAATTGGAGTAAATTAAACAATGTAAAAATGAAAGGGGGATAAAATAGAAGAACAAGCATCTAATATTCTATTTCATTGCACGAGATAAAACGTAAATTCTCTTTCAATGATTGTGACCAAGATTCCCTTACAATATTTGCAAATTGTTTTATTTTGAATTTACAGAATATTTTCATTTTGTCTTAATAAGATTCAAAGTATCCAAACACACAAATACGCAAGAAATCATTATATATATATATATATATATATATATATATATATATATATACACACACACACACAAGTCGACGAGCAATTTTCATGATTTTAATGAATTCTGTTCTGCAATACACTTGTCGTAAAACCTTTTCTTTTTCCTTCAATTATCTTTTTTTAAACGTTGAATTCTTAAAATAAAATTCTCGGTTAGCGTTTCCTCGGGATGGAACCGTCGCTTAGCGTTCCCTGGGGACGGAACCACCGGGTAGCGCTTTTCAGGAAGAAATCGGTAGGCCTCTTGTATCAGGAAGGAATCGCTGGGAAATATTTAAAAAATCTTTTCTATATTTGCAGCAAATAAACAACAACTATTTATTAGCACCTACCCGGGGTGAAAATTGATGAAACAATATTTGCTGCGGCTGCATGGGATTTAGAAGAATCGTTCGTTTTTTGTGATCTTTTGTACCCTGAAGTCTTCTTGTCTCACGTGGCCCTGTGTCCGCCGTTTGGGCGTCTAAATTCACCTGTCAATCTTTCCCCCCTCAGGTCGTTTTTAAGTTTTTGAACTGAGGGGTGTTTCGAAGATGTTGATCGAAACGTTCTCGGGAACGAGCAGGGAGAGTTACAAGAAAATTCAAGAAAGAAGTGACCTTTAGAAAAGACAATCAACGTTTGCTTATCGATACAGTCATGTAGAATTTATTCGTTAAGGTTTACATTTATCAGATTAACCCTTCCTAATTCTGTGGTCTACGAAACTACGACCGGTTTGGCAGTTTCAGTGTTATTCCCGATACGTAATAATAACAGCTATTCTCCAGACTGATAGCTGATAGATAGTTCAACAAAGCAGCCAGGGAACTTTGGTCTCAGACCTGTAAACAAAGCTGGTATTGAAAACCGATCTCAAACTATCTCTCTTCTTGGGCTGGGTAAAAATTTCTTCAGTTGACGAAGTATCGCGCAAGGGGTGGTGGACTAGGTGATAATTCGAGGTGTTATAAACTATTCTGTTACATTTTCTCTTTCACTGCTTGTATGTCCCTCTTAAATGAGGAATACGTTTCTTTCAGGTGTCAGGTTACAAGTCGATTTGCATATATGAATAGTAATAGATGCCGAAGAGAGATTTGATGACATCATCCTCCTGTCACGTACAGCAAAGGTCAGCTGAATTCTTGAGTCCAACAAACCATCAAGGCAAACTGATGTATAATATTGAATTTTGGCCGAGCTGATTTATCCTAATTCTCATTTTTCTAGCGGTGAATTTTGAACAGCAATGCCCTTGACTGGTCACTGGTAGTTGGTTCAACAACTTAGACGTGAACTTTGTTTTCGGGCGTGCCGACAATGTTGGGGTCACCAATTCTTTTCTCGTTTCATCGACATGCAAATGAAAATTCTTTGAATCGGGAAATGTTTTCTATTGACGCAATTGATCTGCTACATTGTGTCGTTCTTCTGATTCATGCTTCTGTTCAACAGTCGGCCATAGCCTCAGATTCCTCTGTTCTGTCCTCCGTATATATAGGGGATACTGACGCTTTCAGGAGTCAAGTTTTAACTTGATTTGCATATGTGCATGTTAACTTCGGAGGGTTTTGATGACTCATCCTCCTTGAGACACAGTCAAGTGTTGACGTATTTCAAAGTTAGTATACAATCAAGGCAGAAAAATAGTGAATAAGATTATAAAACAAGACATTCTAAATTTTGAATTTCAGCGAGATCCGAGCTGGCATAAAACCGGCTGGTATATCTCGGCTTTCATCGGCAACGGCGGGTGCAGATGGGGAGCTCCCTGTTTCACCAGATCAATAATATTTGAAACCAAGTTCATTTGCAAGTCCAGACTCAGTCAATTTCAGGTACTATTTCAATTAATTGCAATTAAATACTTCTCTCCTAAAGCTAATTAAGAAACAAACAATAAAAAAACAGTCTCCATAGAATTTTTCGTATACTAGTAAAATCTGAATTACCCGGATTGAAGATTTTCTCCAGTTAACTTATATTCCAACGTACACTAGATTGACTTGACTTGAATTGACTTGTTTCGGTTTTCACCCTGGTTGGGTTGAACCGACTTCCTCCCGAGCAAGTACAGCATCACGGACCATCACTGCCCACACTCGCCGATCTTGAGCCAGGTCACACGAAATAGCGAGCCAATCGCGATTCCATCGTCGAAGACCAACTACTTGTGGACCCGATAGTACTGCTAGGTCATCCTTGATTGTGCTAGCCCACATCCTCAGCTGCTCAACGACATGTTTTCGCCAGCCAGGAAGAGAAGGAGGGAGAGGTACATCGTGGATGAGCTCTCCCTCTGGGTGTCAAGCTGCGTGCCCGAACCATCGGAGACGACGCTGGAGCAGGACGGATGGAAGAGGACGGAGACTCAGGCGACGACGTAGAGTGGCTGTGGGCACACAATCGATTCGGTGGCATCGTAGAATGCAGCGAAGGCATTCGTTGTCGAACACTTCAAGCCTTCGTAGGTCAACCGCTCTAAGTGGCCACGTTTCGCAGCCACAGAGAAGGATAGACCGAACGATAGCCCGATAAATGCGTCCCTTCGTAGCCGTGGGAATCTCCCGTCGCCCCCATAGTGACCGCTCGAGACGCACGAATGCGGACCTTGCAGCTCCTATACGGCGTTCAACCTCAGCAGCAGCCTGCCCGGATGGTATAATGGTTGAACCGAGAGAGACGAAAGACTGCACGTCCTCTAGATTGACCCCGTCCAGCGTCAGTGGCTGCCAGTTGACTGGATCAACCAGGGACGGCATAACTTTGATCTTCGAGGCATTGATGGTCATACCCACATCCCGTGCTGCAGCTTGCACACAGTTGAGCGCAGCTTGCACATCGTCACAGTTCGATCCGACCAAGACAATGTCGTCCGCGTAGGCCAGATCAGACACAACCGCAACTCCAGCGTAGACCCGAAGGGCCTTTGCCGAGGATGTAGTCGATTGTATTGTTGAATAGGGTTGAGGATAGGGCACACCGTGCCGCACACCAGTCTTCACCTCAAGCGTCTCATCCTCACCATAAGCACGAACACGGGCTCGCGTCGAGCGGTAGTAGCCCTTGATGAGACGAAGGAGTTTAGCGGGCATGCCATTGGCCTCCATGATACGCCAGAGTGAGTCCCTACCAACGGAGTCGAAAGCAGCCGCAATGTCGATGATGTAGAGGACTGTTGGTTTCTGGTATGCCCAGCGTTGTTCGATGGTGCGCCGTAGGCTGAAGATCTGATCAACACAGCCTCTGCCCAGGCGGAAGCCACCCTGAGACGGGCGTACACTAGATTCACTTAAAAAAAAAAAAAAATCACATCACCTCATGAAAGGCAGTAAAGCCCCTGAGACACAAGAGCTTTTTGAGTGTGAAAGAATAAGAAATAAAAGAGATACAGTATTGAGGGCGTGAACAATCGAAGATTTATGAAGTCAGTAGATAATGATTGACATTGATCTTCAAAAATTTAAACGCAAAGTTGACTGAAAAACATGGAGCCAGAAGCGAGAAGTACGAGAAAAGAGACTGTTGGCTTAAAGTTATATCTAAACAATTCAACTAATTTGATGAGACCTTGCCGCCAATCTAATACTGCACTTAAATTTATAAATTCTAGGAAGCACAGCAAAGAGTTCATCCGCACTGTTACCCTTACTTGTAAAATCCACACCGGTAACAGTGTTACACATTCAATCACTATTATCTTATCACACAATGTGGTATTTTGTTGATATATCTAAAGACACAAAGAATGGATGTCGATCGATTGTCATCGCCAGACAACAATGCAAAATGAATAAAAGCAAGCTAAGCTAAAGTTCCATTTTGCTTACCAATTTACCGGTACCCTTCTGTGTCTTCTGTCGAATTATGATAGCGTTCAAAAATATGCAGTTACAGCATTTGAATAGGTGTTTAACACATTCAGCGCCAAACGACGTTACTTATATAACGTCCCCTTTATTTCAAGTTCACACCTTGTCTTCATTTTGTTACACGCATATTCCTATTTTCCTTTGATAGTGTAACCCGGATGTAAGAGAGTTGTGGGGACCGGATAAGAAGTCTCTTATATCCGGGTTTCTCTTATATCCGGGTTTGGTCTATTTTGTTTAGGTAAGTATGGGAACACTTTGGGACCAGAGAAAATCTCTCTTATATCCGGGTTTCTCTTATATCCGGGTTACACTGTATTATGCTTTGTTTTTAAATACCATGTCTCTTCGGGACGTAAGCTATCGTAGATTCTTTTCTGTATTATCTGGGAATCGACATGCTTTCTTAGAAAAGAAAATGGTTTCCCATTCGCTTCCGCACGGTCATGGAATTCAGAGGTTTCCTTTTCTTAGACTGGTTATAATCCAAAGCTGGAGAGCCCAGTCTCCCCGACTATATAAAACATGGTGGGGGGGAGTTGGAATCGATCATATCCCTTTCATATGTGTGAGAAAGTGAACGCCACAGAATAACTCAGAATTTCAACTCGATTCTTGATGAAATTTAAATTTTTCATTTAGCTTCGTTCAAACTATAGAATTCTTTGCTACAAAAACGCGAATAGTAAGATGCTTTCCAAAAGCTAAGTAAAATTTTTAAGCAATTGGAAAACTTCGATAGAAAAAACAAGAAAACGGTGCAAAATGTTTATATAATATCGATCCTTCAATGAATGCTGGGCGATCTCCTCTTAGATTAAGTAGAACCTTGAGGCAACACAAATGTGGTTCTACGAGAGAATGCTGGGGATACCGTGAACTGAACATGTGAATAACGATGAAGTTATCAGGAGAATGGAAATAAAAAGACGTGTATGCTTAGAATCAGAAATAGTAATGAGGAAAGACGGCTTGGAAAATTTAATCCTCACAGCACGAGGTACAGAGGAAAACAACAAATAACCTAACAAGCTTGTGTAAATGGCAGACAAGAGAAACTAATAATGAAAACGCAAACGTTACAAAGAGCTACAAATATTAGGAAGTTGTAGAGAGCCATGATCGTCCACATTTTGAAAGACATAGAAGAAGAAATAAACTCTTACACGATATACATAAGAAAAGCGATAAGAATACTAACAAAAAGAAACTATATTATATTGATTAGACTATATGCCCATAAACATAAAAGAAAAAAATTCAGTGTCTCCTCCCCTTCGTGTGATTGTGTAGTTTCATGAACGTAAACATTACTTTAGTCGATGAAGTCCTAACGGACGAAATGCATCACACGAAAGGTTTTTTTACCCCTTTATCATTAGTTTTCCTAACGTTATTCTGTTATATAAATATTTATATATCATTTTCTCCCATAATTCAATATTTGTTTTAATCATTATACCTTACAAGCAAGGCGATAATGCCACTAAGACGCAAAGGGTTACTGAGAATGAAATGAATAAGATTTTATGTGAAGGAAACGGAAACATTTCTAAACATGACATTAGGGATAAACGACTGGGAAGGGATGTGAACTGGGTGACAGAGAAACCTACCTATCTACTAATAAATAAATTATATATATATATATATATATATATATATATATATATATATATATATATATATATGACAGAGATAGACCCAGAAGATAAGAAACTGTTAGTATAGAACTTACGGCTACATGTAGCCAATTTATAATATTCACACAAAACAATATATATATATATATATATATATATTTGTTTGTGTGTGAATATTACAAGGGTAACAGTCCGGATGAACCCTTCACTATGGTACCTTGACATCATGAACTTATGCGCGGTACTAGATTGGCGGCAAGGTCTTAACTATTCACAGATGAATTGGCTATATGTAGCCGTAAGTTCCATGGTAATAGTTTCTTATCTTCGGATTCTCTCTCTCATATATATATATATATAAAACACTGAAGTCAACATTCAGAGGCAGCAGGCTGTTTCATGCTATATGCAACCGTCAGACCACGGGTGTTGGGCTTTTTCTCGACTATATATACGGGTCAGTGGTGCATTGTGGGTAGTCCATTCTGATGGTTATTTTGGCGGGAGTGGTTTGTGTGTGTGTGTGTGTGTGTGTATATATATATACATATATGCATGCACACACACATTCGAACGAAGAGCACTACTCTGAGTGAGAAAGCATAACAACCTGTGTTATTGACCAAAAGAGAATCATAGACGTTGATGACAATCGCTCACATCGGCAACAACTCGTGCAGACTTGATGGTAATTACAAACGATCGCTTGGATTCAAGCCAGCGTTGACCGCGGCCTTATTCCGACGGTATTAGATCGGACCAATTAAAACTTAATGGGCATTAATGGAAGCAGACAAAAATAGACCTTTACTGCGTTATATTTGTAAAGATGTTTCTACCATCGACCTACCGTCTTTATGAGTCATTTTTCTTTTACTGAAGCTTGAACTGAATTTAATTTCTCTTAGATCAGAAAAGAAGTCCTCCCTCACCAAAAAATAAAGTATTAGCAGTATAATGGCTAATAAACAGCAGCTTCTTTTAAAAGAATACATCATATGGCCTTTTTGTTTTAATTGTTTCACTTGTAATTTGGTTTTACCACTTAAAAAGACGAAATACGTATGTCATATGTGAGTTAGTTAATAATAAAATTCCTTATCACTTCATTTTGGAATATCTAAGGCTTCAACACGCGAGGCGTTGGTTATGTAGTTTCCATCGCAAGTCGGCTTTTTATGGGATGAGGTTGTCAGCCACACGCTCAACCGATTTTGAATGTAGTTTTCCTTAGACTAGACTGATTGCCCCATTTTATCCATAGCTTGGGGTACTGGCAGAAGAAATGAATTAATATATTTTCCAAGAGTATTTCTGCGAAAGTGAACGCAACAAGCTCGGCCGAAATTTAACCTTGACACGATGATCCTACATCCAGCACCGATAACCATTACGCTACGTGCATATCTTGTTGATAAAAAAAAAATAAAAATCATGAAAAATAAAATTATGAACAAATCAACACAAAACCTCTAAGAAAAAAAAATATAAAAAAAAAATACACCCTGAAAAATAAAGAACAAAAAATACAAAGAAAATAGATAACTTTTTAAAAAAGAAATTTAAAAAAAACAAAAAACAACCCAAAACAGCTAAGAAAATTTAGTTTTTAAATTTAAAATTTAACTTATTGTTTGGGCGATGGCGTCAATTCAATAATAAAGTTGCATTCTCTCGCGGCCGGTGATCGCTAGTTGTTTTGAGCCTAGAGAAAAAAGAACTTCAATACAGAGAATTTTAAACTTACCCAATCTATTAATCAGGTCGACGTTTAAATTTTCTAACTATCCAATGGGGTCGCTCTCTCTCGACTGGGGAGTCATTTCAGACACGAAAAAAAAATCGTCTACATTGACGGTTAAGAAGTACCTGTTATTCCCACGCTAGCTCAGCCAATTAAAATCGACTTCCTTGTTTTGTCTTCGATCTGCCCCTAAAGGTCAACCTCAAAAAGTCTTAGCAGAGATACATCTACTCTGAAAAATAATAGTCTTCTAAACTATTATATAACAGTATGGCATCAGGCCTAATGTATTTTCTGATATGTCTGACTTTAAATCTTAATAATTACAAAATTATTATATATCAGTCATTTATCTACACTTATAAATTACCGTATATACTTGCGTATCATGCGACTTTGGAAGTTCTAATTTTAAAGCTATCTTTTAAGGAGATGGCATCATACACATGTAAAATTAGCGTATGTACTGCTTGATCTGGCTACGCTGTTGACCAAACTTAAAAACAAACGATCATATTTAGTTATTTTAAATCCTAACCACGAAAAGTTTATTTACCTGCATGTATAAATTTAGCTATTTTATTTATTTATTTTTTATTTACAGAAAGAAAAATATATTTAGTGGTATTTCTGATTTTTACTCCTTATAAAAGCACAAAAAATATGCTAGTGACTTAACTACTCATATAAATGAATCTTTTTTTTTTAAATTATTTTACTTGAAGAGAAAAAAAATCTGAGCCAATCAGAAAAAAATATAATCATAGTGGAACCTCGTCTTCTGCTTTGATAAAACAATCTCCAATCAAGACGATAAAGCCAACAAGAGTGTAAGAGAATAAGAGAGAGAGAGAGAGAAAAAAAGAACATTATTAAGGATAGATGACAATAAACGAATATAAATTAATACAGAAGATAACGACTGGCATTACATTTAAAGTTTTGAAGATGAAAGTTGACCGGGGGAAAAAAAAAGCCGAAAGCGAGTTCCACAAGGGAGAAGTACGAGAGAAAAACTGTTAGCATAGAACTTACGTTTACATCAAGCCATTTTAACAGTAAAATGATGGGATCTTGCCGCCAGTCTAGTACTGCGCTGAAATTTATCTAAGTAACAAAGAGGAAAACTCATCTGAACAAATTTTATAAGTAATTCGTTTATAAGTAATCGCACACACATTTGATTAAATATTAAGGGACTCCGTTATTCATGCCCGAGTGGCTTAAGCAAGAAACCGGGAGCAAGAAGTTCGATTCTCATACAGGTCTTACAGACAAAGAAGGTGCTCTTTCCTTATTGGGGAGTTATTGCTCTGACCTTGTGTCAGACACAACTGAGCAATTAAGAAATTACATTTGATTGATTACGCTAAGGAACACAAGAACAGTGCAGGAGCAAGAATTTTGGGCCGAGTACTTACTGAATGTTTGCCTTTACAATGTTTTATTGTCATCATGTACAGTGTAACCCGGATATAAGAGAGTTGTCGGGACCGGAGAAGAAGTCTCTTATATCCGGGTTTGGTCTATTTTATATACATTAACACAGGCTCTAATTTGGGACCAGAGAAAATCTCTCTTATATCCGGGTTTCTCTTATACCCGGGTTAAACTGTATTATATTCTATTGTTATTTTTTGCTTTCTATTAAATTTTACTGTTAGCTTGCTTTTTATATACAGTAATGTTTTCTGATACCACTAGATTTATTTTGTAATGTACTGATAGCCTGTATGAAACATTACATGCTGTTGCATCTAGCTACCATATAACTTCGAGACCTTCCCGATCATGACTCTCCCCAATATCCAATCTTTTGTAGGCCTTAATAAATTTTATCTTTTTGCTATCTCTCATAATCCTTCTTCCGCTATCGATTTAATCAAGCTCGCTAGAAGGATTGTGCGTTGGTTTACTATCCCTCTTGTCTTCAATCTGTCCTTTGAGTATCAATTTTTCAAAACTCCTTTCCTCATTGTGCCCTAGACATTTAAACTCTCTTTGATGCTAAGTATAAGTGTTTATTTTGGTGTCTGTCTATATTTATGAGATGAGGTATTATGTACACTATTTACATTGTTCGGACTATCATCCTCATCCTTGATGTGATATTTATCACAACGTTCCGGCCTTGTTCAGGGGGTTTGAAAGTCGAACTGAACCCTTTATATCGCTTGCTGTGGTAGACTGTTCTAGTTCCATGTGCCATGTCTAATGGATGAAAGTTATCTCCTGTTAATTCGCCACTCCAAGTTGTACACCGCCTTAACAATGTATTGAACTCACACATGCAATGATAACAGCAAAAATTGCAACATGGGAACTGATAAAAAAATGTTTGCGGAAGACATTAGGTTTATAATACCCAGAAATTCATACACATATTTTATCAAAGATGTGGCACAGTGGATAAAGGCGTTAGTTAGATCCAGAGACAGAACCCAAAAGAGTGTGAGTTCAATACCTGGTTAAGGCGGTGGAAAACTTGCAGAGGGGAATTAACTGGAGATAACTGACATCCATTAGAACAGTCTACCCCCGCGAGCGAAATACAGGGTTCAGTTCTACATTCCAACCACCTGAAGAAGGCCGGAGCGTACAACGGCCGAATCGTTGTGATAAATATGGCAACAAAAATGTGGATGATAGTCCGAGCAATGGTTTGTTCTAACGATTTTTTTCTGTTTCTTTGCTTAGATTTCGAAGGCATCGTTCTTGATCCTAATGCAACTACGGATTTCAGTGTCGCATTTTCCTTCCTCTGTTAAAACACTTCACAGATATTTTACTGTTTCTTAATACTTTGCTTAGGTTTTGGAAGGCATCTTTCGTGATTCCAATGCGCCTTCGTATTTCAGTGTCGCACTTCCCGTCCTTTGTAAAAACACTTCCCAGATATTTTACTGTTTCCTTATACTTTGCTTAGCTTTTGGAAGGCATCTTTCGTTATTTCAATGCGCCTTTGTATTTCAGTATCGCACTTTCCGTCCTCTGTTGTCGTTGAACTTATTTGATTTTGGTATCTCCAATTTGTAATTTGCATATTGGGCTGACCCCTTTTGCTAACAACCATGGATCGTCTTCTTACAATTGATGTTTAGGCCTTTTTTCTAGCTTTCTTTTATTACCTTCTACAAAAGTTAAAAGGCTTTTTTTTTTGATGATGCTCGAATGAAATGGTCCTATGCCTGATCTATGTATGAAATCCGTTTACCTCGTCTCTGCATATGTAGCATAAAATTATACTATTATTCCTACGGTTTGCGACGTTAACCCTTTCCCCACCAATTACTTTGAGAAAAACGTTTCATTTCCAAACGAATATTTATATTTGTTTTTAATATAGTAGCTAAGAAACTGAGGCACCTTCAAGTACTCAAGCGGTGGCTAAAACCTCCATCAGACGTATGAGTTGACAATTAGACACTTTTCAAGCTCAAAAGAGCATAAAAAGAATTAAGATTGACGTATAAGCATATCTGTAGCTGGTTTTTGAACGTTATGTTTTAAAAATTTTTTATTCATCCGTGTCTGAAAAAGACACTTTCGGTAAAAACGTATATACGCGTCTAGGAGTTAACCTGCACTATTATACAACGAGTTCGAACATATGATTGATTGATTTGGTTTTACAGCTTATCAACCCTTTGCGGGTTATTTAAAGCCGAGACAGTTTTTCTTTAATTATAAGAATAATACTTTTTTTAGGTGAATATTGCATTAACATTGTTTGAGAATAACAATTATTTTCTAGATACAAGTTATCAATTTAACCCATAGCTGGGTGAGGTGACGGATTCATTTCCCAATGATGTTTTCGTGTAAGTGACCCCTGCTCTTTTTGATTGAAAACTAGTGAGTAGTGTCTGCTTGTTTCCAGGCTTTCTGAATCGTAATCAGTTGCGCTTTCTGACCGAGAAATCTAAGTGGGGGGGGGACTGGGTGAAGCGCGGGCCTAGACCAAAGAGGGTGCAAGGATGTGAAGAAAGAAAAGAAAACGACAGAAAAAAAAAGGAAAAGAAAAAAAAAAAGAAAAAAAAAAAAAGAAAAAGAAAAAAAAAAAAAAAAGGAAAAAAAAAAAAAGAAAGAAAAAAAAAAAGAAAAAAAAAAGAAAAAGAAAAAAAAAAAAAAAAAAAAAAAAAAAAAAAAAAAAAAAAAAAAAAAAAAAAAAAAAAAAAAAAAAAAAAAAAAAAAAAAAAAAAAAAAAAACAGAAAAAAAAAAAAAAAGAAAAAAAAACAGAAAAAAAAGAAAAAACAAAAAGAAAGAAAAAAAGAAAAAGAAAGAAAAAAAGAAATAAAAAGAAAAAGAAAAAAAAAAGAAAAAGAAAAAGAAAAAAAAAGAAAAAGAAAGAAAAAGAAAGAAAAAAAAAGAAAAAAAGAAAAAGAAAGAAAAAAACAAGAAAAGCAGGTGAAAGGAAATGTATACATAATTAGATTACTTAAAATCTATATAAATAAATGTGAATGTCAGTGTGTCACACTTTTTTCAACTTTACTCCTAGTGGCCGTAAGAAAATTAAAAACATTCCGGCCAAGACCCGCAATTCTGAAATTTTGGGTTCACAAGTTTTCATTAGTGCAATTGTTTTCGGTGATTTTTTTGCGACAATTTTTTTTTTTCTAATTTGAAAATAAATTTGAGAATAATCGAAATTAATTATGAAATCTACGGAATGTCAACCATGGAATAAAAATAAATTTTCTGTATGCAAATTGTCTTTAAATTAGGTCACCATAGAAGAATTATCGTTGAAGGTAAGCTTAAATATTCATGCAATACTTAAATACAGCGACCAATTTTGAGTTCTTCTGTAGTTTATTGTTGCCTATCGCATACGGCAGCATTATGCATCACAAAAAAAAAACAAAACAAAAAAAAACAAACAAAAACAAAACAAAAAAACAAAAAAAAAAAAAAAAAAAAAAACAAACAAAAAAACAAAACTCGTTTTGGAATTGGGCTGCGATATCAATTATTTGAACACGTTGTTTGCAAGGAAAGAAACATGTTCAAAGCTTTTTGTTTTGCTACATCCGAATATAAATAGTAGTGACACCTGGCTCAACGCAGTGCCCTCTTCATCTACCGATGAGTATGATGAGATTTGAGTCACGATCCGTCATGGACTCAAATTATGTGAGCGTTCCAGATGCAGATGTGGAGCCTCCATCGATGAATTTGGTTTGCATCCTCTCTCCTGTCGTCATAGTGCCGGTCGCTTTCCACGGCATGCGACATCATCAAAACAGGTTTGGATGCAGGTGGGTTCCCTTCCCAAATCGAACCCGTAGGCCTCGACCCTGGTGATGGAAAGCAGCCGGATGGCATTATCATTTTCCCTTTTAAAATGGGTAAGTCGTTGATTTGGGATACGACCTGTGCGGATACATTTTCAGCCGGTAATTTGATCAGGTCCGTGGTTGAGCCGGGGTCCATCGCCCGCAGAAAATAAATAAAAAAAAAATAGTTAAATATTCTTCTCGTGCTGCTAGATTATTTTTTTTTTTTTTTAACTCCTCTGGCAGTGGAGACTTCCGGGTTTCTTGGCCCTCGTTCGATGGCGTTCCTTCGGAGGATTGGCGCGATTGCGTCTCGATTAAGGGACGAGCCTCGCGAAACGGAGTGGCCCTTGGAGCGTGTCTCGCTGGCGATGGTTCGAGGTAATGTTTTCTCCATCATTGCGGCTGGCAGAGAATAGCAAAAAAAATTGTTTATAGTTTCTGGAATTGTCATCAATGGTCAACTGAACTTGCTTTGTTTCAATAAATTCGCTCCTTTTTTAATTTTTATAAAAAAAAAAGTAAATAATAACTCGTCCTAGAAATTAAGTGAAATAATTATTTCAGCTATATTTGTTTTTAAATTCATTGTAATACAAGTAATATCGTCATCAAACCCCACGACAAACACTTCCCCAAATCAACCAAACAACACAATATATTCAGCTGCACCTGTAAAACAAAAGTCAAATCCGCACTAAACGGTAACTGTTTACAACCATCATATTACAATTCCACGTGTTACTTAGTTACGTCTTGCCAATACCTCATAAACAATAGACTATTCCGTTTTGAACAGTGGGAAATTTGGAAAAGACATATCAGAAAAAACTGATTTTAGTGAGAAAACGGAAAAAAGAAGATAGGTGATAACAGGTGCTTCACCGAAACGGAAAAAAAATGTAAAAATAAATACTTTAATCGACAGACGAACACGACGAAATAAAATAAAAAAAATAACGAAAGAAATGTTCTGTATGACGAGTACGTAACTAAAGCCCGATGTAACAATGACGTCATTCTGTCGTGGTACTTCCTCTTTCCGTCTTTCTTTCCCATTATTTCTCTCTTTTACTTTCCGGATAAAAAATATTCTCGTATAATTTATTGGCTGTTAAAAAAACCGTCCTAATTTGCAGTGATTAAGAAACGAAAGCGAATAGTATGCATTTTTAAATATTTCAGCTAAGGTTATATCGAAATTGACCAAAAATCTGTATTTAAATTGTTTTATATAAAGCATTGAATAAGAGGCGTGTCTATGAAGGAATTTCAAATTGGATTAGCTTTTACCATTAAAAATTAAATTACCTTCAAGAAATGTAATTTTCACGTACACTTGTGTGTATTATATACTATAAATATATGTATGTGAATATTTTCAGATAGAGTGTATCTGTAGAGTGTAACAAATGAGTCAAGCGGAAGTTTTGTTAAATTTTAAAACAGTGGGATCTGTTGCACAACTCGATACGTAAAATTTACTTTCGACCGATGATTATCAGTAACTGGGGTCGACTTCAAGATACAAGAGCAAGAGGCTCAGACTGTGAGAAAGTGACGGAAAGAAGACTAATCATTTTTTTTAGACGAAGATGACAAGACAAACTTAAAAAACTGACTATCCTGCGCAAAGGAAAACAGAAAGAACGAAGTGGGTGATGCAGTAAGACAGACGACGAACTGCGCACCTCCCGCCTCCGCTCACTTATAGCAGTAAGTTACTATCTAAGAATAAAAACTGGTTTATTGCTAGAAATTGTTTTGTTTTTCACTCGTGGGTAACTATCTGGCTAAAGGGTAATTTTTTAAGTCACATGCGTTTGACTGAAAGAAACAGCACCCTATCAACAAACCTGGTGTCTGCCCTGAGCTGCAACGCAACAAGAAAATCAATAAAAAGGATCAAGAGGAAAATTTATTCTCAGCCGACGCGTTTCGTTCCCTGAGGGGGTTCATCAAAGCAATGGGGGGGTTATTTTGTTGCGCGTGTTTATATACAAAATCGGGGACGTTACTAGTTTGTCAAGGCTTTTAAATTTGAGAACATTTATCAGGCAGTTATATAAATTTTTATATATTAAGAACAGTTTTGGAAGAAAGATTTGTCTGAAGATCGCTAAAGCGTGAAACCCAGGGTCACAAACTCACATCTATCCAACCAAATATGTTAGCTCTATCTCTGATATTGAGCGCTTTCTAATAAGTACTGCGCATATAATATATAAATAATTATACATATATATATTTTATTTATTTTTTATATTTATTTTACATTCACACATTTATATATATATATATATATATATATATATATATATATAAAAAATCTCCGATTTAACCAGTAAAGAAAATATTCATGAATAAAAATGACAATAGGAAAACTGGTAATTGCTGACGCGTTTCGTCGAATGTGGACTGTATCAAAGCAAAATACGAAAAAAAAGTCCACATTGGACGAAACGCGTCAGCAATTACCAGTTTTCCTATTGTCATTTTTATTCATATATGTATATATATATATATATATATATATATATATATATATATATATATATAAAGGGTGTTCCAATAACTTGGACAGATTTTAAATGTGAATTAAGTTTAAGTGTCTAATAATTTTTTCTTTTTATATTTGGTGGACATTTGGGCGATATTTTTTTCACACATAATTGCATGACTTAAATAACATGAAATAAATAGAGAAATAAATGAATTTTCACGAATAACACTGATTTATTTACTGCTGACTTTGATTCGTCTTAATGAAATACCCTTTATGTGTGTGTTTGTGCGCGATAAGCGTAGTGGTTATTGTCTTGGAACGAAGGAGAGGCATGCTGTGTTTAAATTCCAGTCGGGATCGTTCCATTCACTCTCGCCCAAATACCATTGCAAAAGGTATGTATCCATTTCTTCTATAATCATAGGGTAAGATTGGACTCTGTAATTTATTTCATTTACAATAAAGTTTATTAGATTAAGGTTATGGACTAGTTATTTAGTTTATCTTTTTGAATCGTAATGCTTACATATGTAAAAACTTAGACATAAATTAATTTATATGTAAAGACAATAATTATAAAATAAATGGCAAGAGGAAAACCTTTTCTGTCAACGCATTTCGTTCATTGATGAAATTCACGGTAAAGATAGAAATGTAATTTTGTAATCTGCTTTTCCTTTTTCGTAGCTAGACTTTATGAATTTAACTGTAGTACTGGATTAACAGCAAGGGCTCACCATTTTACCGCTGAAATGACTACATACAACCGTAACCTCTATGCTAACAGTTTCTTCTCTTTCACATCTCATTTGTGGATCTCTTTCCGCTTCTGTCCAATAAACATTGATCTAGAAAAATTTAAATACAATGTCGATAGTTACATTTGACTTAATTTCTGTTCTTTTATTGTTCCCTCTCTTTAATAACGTTTATCATATTCTTTCATATTCAATAACCACTTGAGACTTAGTGTCTTTAATACCTCGGTTGGGGTGAAATGATTATAAGTGAGTCAGTCGTTCACTGTTGAACCGACTGCTCGGTTGAACTCTCTTCCTACGGACGGGAGGAACCCGAAGGAGGCTACGCCGAAGGTAAACCGGCCCTGAACCTGTTTATACGGGTTCAATGGGCATATTTTTGGCTGAGCCCACGAGCTCGGAATGCCCACGTTAAAAAATTAATGTGCTACATGACACCCTCCTGGTGAGGTGGTGACTCAATATCGTGAAATGATTATAAGAATGTATTTTTAATGTTACGGTGTGAGAAAGTAAGAGAAAATAAACAAATATAAAAGAAAATAAAATGATGAAAATTAAAATTAATAAAGACAGGTAGTAACAGAAAAATAATTTAGGGCGATTTTGATTAAAATATTAATATATATGACTATATAACCAGAAGATGCAGAATTTAGAATAGGAACCTCCGCTTTTTCGCGGGAAAACAGATAGCGTATTGAAAAAGGCCACAAACTTAATAAAAATAATAAACATTTTGACGATAAAAGTTTATTAAGATGAAAGACCAAAGTATTTTTAATTTTTTGTTGGAATATTTTAATTCTTTCTAACACGTTCGAAATTTTGAAAAAAATTTTCTTTTGCTTACGTTTAAGTAATATTTATTACAAATAGATTAATTTAACTTTAAAATTTCTAATTTTACTATAAAATAACGTGTCAGAAATATATATATTTATTTTTTGAAAGAATTTTAAAATAGAAAAATTTGTTTTGTTTACAAATTTCTTAAAATTAAGAAAATGCCCGCTTTTAAGAAAATTTTAAATCGAAATTAAATTTGACATTCGAATCTATATAATTTATATATGAAATGCACCAGAATATTTTGCTTAATGGAAATAATAAATTTAATTATTAAGCTTTCAAGTAAATGCTAAAATGAAATCTTCAAGAAAGGTTTTTCATTTTTAAAATTTAATTTTAAACCTTAGGTATCGAAAATTTATGCCAAAAATGTGGAGGTACCTAATTTAGAATAATATATTCAAGACCTAAAGGAAATGCATTATTTTTCTGATATTGGTCAAACGAAGGCGAAAGAAAAGGGTTAGATAAATAGAGAAGATTATGATAAAATGTTTGCCGATGAATAATGTTCTTCATTACCGGGAAACACGACCTCACTTCCGAGAGTATGTTCATCAAATGGCCTTTCTAGGCCCATATTTTTGCCGAGAAAAACGGTTTTAAAGTGTAATTATGTGTGGAGATGTGTACAGGCAAGCCAAGGAGGGTAGGGAGAAAAGAGAAGGGATTGAGATCTAAGTTGAAGTATGATGATTAGTTTTATCAGCAAAGACGTATTTTAGGAGAACATAAAGTCTTATGGTTTTATTAGGTGCTCCTAATCACCAAGTGACCGGTGCGGAAGTTTGGTCTCCATTTCATGGAGAGAGATTGGTACTACAAAAGATATCTGTTCTGGTTAATATGGAAAACGGAACCAACCATTCATAACATTACATTGAAGTAACATGGTGAAATAGAAACAAATTACTTTCAACCACAATTTCAATCTAAAAGATGTCGTAATATAAATCAGGCGAAAATCGTTGTAAGTGTAGTAATTGCTACTTGCCCGAATATAAATTTACGCCCCTATCTTTTCGGGTTTAAATATCTCCCTTCTAAAAAGAAATACAAATTTCACAAAGCAACATATAAGTGTATACAGCATAAAGGTTTAAAAACAATTTAAAAGAAAACAGTTAACTTAATAAGTAATTAAGTAAGTAATCAGTAATAACAATATTAGTTCACTTCCGTTTAATATAATAAAAGCATACGTAAATTAGCGTCTTTCATAGTTGATCTTTACGCCGTGCATATATTTTAAGTTTAATAACTTAGTAAAACCCTTGTTTTCAACGTAGGACATATAATAATTGGAGACAAAAGGCCCAAGGGGGTTTCCCATACTTACTCCAGAAGTTTGTGTGTATTTGACCGTGTTTTGAAAAATGAAATCATTTTATAAAACATACATACAACAAACTATTTCTTATTTAGCAGTTAAAATATTTAATCCTTGAAAATGGTTAATGTATAGCCGAAAGCCCTCGGATAAAAAGAACATTCGGACATTTTTTATATAATTTATCATCCGAAAAAGAAAAAATTAGATCGCATGAGAAGTTGTATAAAAAACTAAATAAAAGCACCTTATCTGTCGTATTCAATGAAATGTGCATGAAAGAAGGATTACTGCCTAAATACACAAATATTATATATATATATATATATATATATACACATACACAAAAGAATTCTTAGTACTCCCAATATAATTTTTTTTTCAACTATTGTAGAAATAGTACTTAGATAAACAAGTGAATTTGTAGCGATCTAAGACAAAGAAAGAATAATAGGAAAATCATTTGGTATACGCCCCACTTTTAACCAAATGGTCAGTACTAAGTAAGGCCAGAAGTGTCTCCATTCAAGTGATAAACATTTCCCCATAAATAATCATCTCAGTAAAATATTTAACAGAAACACACTAAGTTATAGCTGTACTGATAATCTTGAGAAGATTATAAAGATAATATTAACGAATGTAATTGCAGGAATTCTAACGAATACCCACTGAAAAACCAAATCTCTTGTTTATCTAAGTACTATTTCTACAATAGAAAACCCGACTGTTGAAAAATTTTATATTGGGAGTACTAAGAATTATTTAATAACTAGAAGGTACCAACATATTTTATACTTCACCAATAATACTTATAAGAATAGTACATCTCTTTCTAAATATTTTTTAAATTTAAAAGAAGTTAATAAAACTTCTACGGGGAAATGGAAAGTATTAAAAAGCTAAAACGTGTAGATCTTTGAATGAACCTTATTTCATGTGTTTACATGAGAAAAATAGAAATTATCAAATTTATTTATAAACATTCCTTATTAAATTAAATAACTGTAAATTGTATGCATAGTCTACCTTACAATATGGTTAAGCTTCGAATTTGATTATAACTCTGTATTGATGTCTAGTTAGTAATATAACATTTTATATTGATTACTTTGTATTATTATTATGGATCGTCTTTACTTAACGGTTGCATGTTAATTCCCCAAAGTAGTTTTAAATTTATGATTCGTTTTTTAAAATAAGCCTTTTAATTATCTTTTAGGAAGATTATCGAGCGAGTTAACATTATGCTAGATTATCCCTCTACCCCTTTCCCCATAACTTTCTCTGAAAATTGATCTTCATACTTCTCTAGATATTAAACATTTTCGATGAACTAGTCAAATCCTTTCCATCATCTGTTATCAAGAACTGTGTGTTATTGTGTTAGACAGGAGTTTGTTTGGGAGCGTTAGGATTGTGATTATTTCAAAGTGGAGCTAGATCGTACATCTATCAAATATGTATATATAAATATATACATATATCAAATAATACGTAGCAGCTAGCCGACCCCCCAGATTATATGACTTATTATTATAGAGTCTATAAAAATAACCCATGTAAATGTATACGGATTAATAAGGAAAAGATTTTCAATAATATATTCATATTAAATGGAATACACCTTTTCAGTTAGGCAGTCTTGGAAAGTGGTGGGGTATGACATCCTGATACATGCTGAAAAGGCTGCATTGGTAAAAAAGGGGTCAACAATCACTTCTCTCAGAAGTAACATGGAAAATAGTATCCACTGATTATGATAGAGTTTGTTATTCAATTCCTTGGACCATTGTTAATGTGCTGTACGAAGGAGAATATAGAAACTTTGAATGCCGGCAGTTTTAATAAGAGTTTCCGAAAATTACTCTTTGTTCGATCCGTGGCAGATGGCAAAAGAAAGAAAACTGATAACTTATAGAAACAAATTAGATTTGTCTTGAGTTCGAATCGCTAAATTAAGAAGTGGCTGAGGGAAATCGATGACCAATAAATACTGATGATAAAAGTCGTGATAAAGCGAGAAAGATAAAGACAATAGAAGAGAAAAAAGACGTTTAGCCCGACTTTCTGGACAAGACTCTCGACGTGAACAATTCTTATTGCCCAATACTAGAGAATTATGAGGGTCTAACAAAAATTTACCAAAATATATCAGTTTTCTTGTTCCATATGTTTATTTGACCTGGATGAATTCTTTTAGAAAGAAGAAAGAGATAAAAGATTGAAAAAAAATTACAAATGAGAGAGAAAGAAAGAAAAATAGAAAGAAAAATGAAAAAGAGAGAGAGAGAAAGAGAGAAAAGAGAGAGAGAGAGAAAGAGAAAGAGAAGAAAAGAAAGAAAGAGAGAGAGAGAGAAAAAAAAAAAAAATAAAAATAATGCTTGAAATGAAAAAGAAAATTATAAAGAAAAAAATAAAAGAAATTTTGAAAAAATTAAAGACAGGAATAAAAAGAGAGAAGAGAAAACATTTTATCAAAAATTTTTCTAAAATTTTAGAAATTAAGCATTGGAAAGAAAGATTTTTCCCAAAAAAAAGAAAGAGAAAAAGAGACAAGAAAGAGAGAGAAAATTAGAAAAGAAAATGAAGAAGGAGAGAAGAAGAGAAAAGACAGAAAGGAAAAAAGACAGAAAGGAATTTGTCCTGACAAGAGAAAAGAGAGAGAAAGAGAGAGATTTCTCATCTTCTAAAAAGAGTGAATAGAAAATTGGTATTCTGTATAAAATTTTAGAAGATTGAAGGAACTGAATTTCACTAAAAGAGAAAATACAAATATATATATATATATATATATATATATATCAGGGAGATATATTAAATATCTTTAATGACCAAACAAATTGCTTATGTCAAAAGGTAATTAAGAGAGAAAAAAAAATGTCTTTTAGAAAGAAAAAAATATTTTTCCTATAAATAGAGAGAGAAATAAAGACAAAAAGAGAAGAGAAAGAAAATCATTAGATATATTATTAAAGTGAAATTATAAAAGTCCAAAAAGATCTTTTCATTTTAATTTTCATGAAAAAAGAAAATTAAGAGACACAGAGATGAAGAGAAATAAAAAGATTCTAATTAGTGGAGAGAAGAACAGATATGATACTAGACATTGATAAAAGAGAGGTCAAATGATGATGAAGAGAGATAGAAGAAAACACATGAAATCTTGACTGAAGAGATGAAGACTGTTGATCTTGTTCAACTACTGATCCCACAAGATTATAAACTCTCCCTAAGAAAATATAACAAAAGGTTAAAAAAAAATCTTATATCACTAAAAAACAGGTTTGCTTACTAAATATTGAATAAGCACAAATTTACCTTGTGAAATGAGTTTTCTAATTAAAATAATAAAATTTTTGTAAATTTTTTTAACCTATTTTTATTTTAAACAAAAGAAAGAGTAATTTTTTTTTTTTATAGATCCAAAAGGGTTTCATGTTTTCCCATAAATATAAAAATCAAAAATTTTGAAAGTTTTTTTAAAATTCTAGGCCAGCATTTTTTTTAATAACAAGTATTTTAATTTTTTTAAAAATAAAAAAAATATATTTTTTATAAACATCTAAAATATCTAACTCCATTATATAATAATAAATAATAATAGTAAATCAACCTTTATATAATCAAAAGTGAAAAGAAATCAAAAAAATCAAGAAACCAAAAAATAAAAAAAATAATCATTTTTACCCAAATTCAAAACTTCCAAATTTTAAAAAAACGTATAAATTCTTAGAAAAACCCTCCTGTCTCTTATATTGGGAAAATCCTGAGATAACTGACCAATTTTGAGTGTGGCTGTTTGAAGAAAACAGAGAAATTAAGACGTGATAAATTTTATGGTAAATATTTATTTTACGCATAAATCATGAATTAAAGAAAAAGGTAGGAACGCAAGCCACCAAAGTTAAAATAAAATGATCAGGTATTTTATATTCTAGAAAAAGCCAACTAATCCAAAAAATCCAATCAAATTTCCAGTCATAATTAGGAAAAATCAGGTAAAAAAAAAATTGTTCGGAAAAGATGTTGCTGCTTTTTTGAATGAAAAAAAAAAAGTTTTCCTGAAAAAAATATTTAAAAAAACTTGAAAAAATACAAAAACAAATAGATAGAAATCAAAGAAAGTGGCACCCAAGACAATAAAGCATCTTTTTTTTTATTTTTGGGTCAAGGAAAAAATATTGAAAAAAAAACAAAAAATAAAAACAAAAATAATGGAAGCTCCAAAATATTTAATTTTTGAAAAATTATGTTTTTGTAATACATTATTTACAAAAATTCGAAACTATTGTCCTCAATTTTTTCAATCTGATATTTAATGGTTTCATCAAAAAACAAAAAAAAAATGATCAAACCTTTTGCTAATCGAACTGAACCCTTCATTTCACTCACTGGGGTAGACTGTTCTAGTTTACGTGCCATAAAAAAATGGATGTCAATATCATGTTATCTCCTGTTTTTCCCTCTCCAAGTTCTCCATTGTCTTAACCTCCATTGAACTCAAGAATTTAAATCCTGTCACTGGATCTAACCAATGCTTTTATCAAAAATGCAATGTGTCGTCGAGAACTAAAAAAGTCTACCCCATCAAACTGAGAAGACATATAAAGGGTTTCAGTTCGACATTCCAACCACCTGAAGAAACGGCCGAAAATTTTGTTTAAATATTTTTAAAAAGATATATGGACAATAAATCCGAATAATGTAAATAATGTACATAATAATTCAATCTTTGAAATTTAGACAGAAATTGAAGGATCGGATAAATATGGCAACAACGATGATTATTTTTTATAGTCATAAAATAACTGTTGTGTACATATCTATTTCATCTCAAGAATATAAACAAATACTGAAGGATCGGATAAATATAGCAACAAAGATTTTCCTCTAAATATTTGAATAATGTAAATAGTGTAATAATAAAATATTTCAGAAATATAGACAGGTATTGAAGGATCGGATAAATATGGCAACAAATTTCAAACAATATCATTTTTTAATGTAAATAATTATATTAATTTTTTCATCTCAGAAATATAGACAGATAGTCATGTAATACATCTTGATAGATTTTTCTCCAACATTTCTTTTTAGATTTTTTTTTCCAGAATTACATTTGTTTTTTTTTTATTGCACCGCAACTCATCTGTTTGCCTTCTTACAACGGATATAAAACCTTGCTGTCTCTTTCTATGCTCTGGTCTCAAAAATGCTGTGTTCAAAAAAATAATAATCTGTAACCAAAATATCCTTTACTGTTTTTATGTCAATGTTTAAAAATAGCATTTAATACGCAAATGCGATCACTTTGAACCGGAAAATTAAATGGGGTACAGGTCTAGTTATTGTTCAAATAACAATGCGTTCTTTCATGACAATATCCGCAACAACTAAAGCAGCGGCGAGGAAAAATGGCGGTGTCGAAAAGCATAATCAAGATCGGGGGGTATCTGCTTTATGAATTTAAAGTAGACTTGTTCGCAGCTGCATCAAGTCGCCGAATACGTCAGACCATTGGGAATAATGTTGTGAGTGAATGCACCGCCAGGTATTGGTTACAGATGCTCAATTCGGAAGATCTGTCCTTTTGTGATTTCAACCAAACAGTAAACCAACAGGTTCTCGATGACGAGGCCCTTTAGGTGAAAGATTTATATACCAAACCTATGGCGAGGTTGTTGAATGTTTTCCATATTTTTTAAAGTTCTGATGAACTTTCCTTTTCTCCAGGTCTTGAAGTAATTGGATTATATTGACACACTGTCAGTATGATATCAATCAAAAAAGTGACAGCCTCTTTTTTTTTTCAGAATTCAGCGCATGAATAACTTCACATTTGATCGAATGTTCATCAGGAATGAAACGTAGGCCCTGTAATGTTTGGAATACAAGCGTAATAAGACCTTGGATATCTCCACAATATTACCATCTCTACACTCAGGTTAATCACGCTCTGTATCTTGTGGACTAAACAAGTGGCGCTTGTAAATTTTTACCATCAAAGACCTGTAGTCATTTATCGGTTGGAATTATATTTCAATCATTTAAATGAAACAGAAGGAGTCAAAGATTGTTTAATCAAAAGAGAAAAATAGATCCTTCCCGATATTCCAGGCATTTGATGCGGCTGAGCAGGGATAGATTTTTAAAAGTTTGACTTTGAAAAAAAAAAAATGAAATTAATTATAAAAGTAAATAAATTTGCGCTAAAGATTACCACCTGTCGATTATTATATTTTAACACAAAGTTTTTAGAATATTCAGAATGACCTAAAAGCATTTAAAAAAATTGTTATGTACCGAAAGAGACCATATGAGAAAAACTAAGATACAAATTTAAATATGGCTTGAGGTGAATATGGTTTTTAAATTTTTCTTAAGTTTTATATATATTTTATTGGTATATATATAATATATATATATATAATATAGTGGGCTTTGATAAGTTTTTTTAGCCACCCTTTTATTACAGCAATTTTGGCTTGTAAATGTGTAATAACGTCTTTTTTTTTCAGACAATACCGTGTTAGTATCAAGCTACTCTCATCTATGAACGATAGTTGACTTATATTTTTGCAATGAAAGTTCGTGGAAAAAGGAAATTGGTGAATTTCAACGAGGGCAAATAATAGGATGGCATCAGTGTGGCAAGTCAAATAGAGAAATTGCTAGGTTTTTCCAGGTTAATCATCAAACGGTTAATAATATTGTCAAGAAATTTAATGAAGAAGGCCATTGTCGTGTGGAACAACGTTCAGGAAGACCAAGCATCGTGTCTGAGTGAACGAAAAGGGCGCTGAAGAAGGAAGTCATCAGAAACCGTCGTCAGAGCATCAAAGATGTCGCCAACAGCATGGAAATGTCACCATATGCGGTGAGAAAGACTCTGAAAGAGCTAGGCTATCAAAGAAGAGTTGCAAGAAAGAAGCCCTTGATTTCAGAGGTTAACAGGAACAGGCGTATGGACTGGGCGAGAGAATTCGAGAGCAAAGATTATGAATTTTGGCAGTCTGTAATTTGGTCAGATGAAAGTAAATTCTGCCAATATTCGAATTCGAGACAGGTTTATGTTTGGAGAAATCAGAATGAGACTTGGAACACAACGTCTGCAGGCGACCGTGAAACATTGAAGGATTGGAGTAATAGTGTGGGACGCTGTCTGGTTTGGAGGGAAATCTTAGCTGATTCTTGTGGACGAGCGGTTGAATGGTCAAAAATACTGTCAAATATTAGAGAAAGGACTATTCTCACTATTTGAAACCAATCATAATGACAAGAATGTCTACCTTTTTCAAGAAGATGGAGTGTCATGTCGCAAAATAGCAAAGGTCTGGAAGGAATCAACTCACTACCATGGGTAGCCCAAAGCCCTGACATGAATCCAATATAGCACATTTGGGAGCACATTGCACGATCTCCAAGTTTTCGGTCAAACAAAATCACGCCAGTGTCAAACCTTAAAGAAATATTCCTAAAGGAGTGGCAAAATATGGATCAGATGATTGTTGATAACTTGATCAAATCCATGAAAAATCGAATACATTGTTGAAACTAACAAATGGAGGACCTAATTGCATACTAGTTCCAAATACTATTTATTTATGTTGAGCTGGGATTACGTAATTAAATTTTGAAAATGGATGTAGTATATTTCTCCTGGCTAAGCATTTTTCTTAGGCCAGTATATATTTGTGATGACTACAAATATAAAATTTGTTACTTAGCTGATTGGTGTTACCATCAGCATCCCGTCGCTAGAGTTTCGTAGACGGACCCTTCTCTAATCGTACCGTCCACTCGATACCGTAACGTATCGGTTCCTAACTAACAGGAGATCCTACCAGGTGTTATTATCGGTGGGTGTAATCTTAACAATATAAAATACGTAGATGACACCGTGTTGATGGCCGACACGGAAAGGAAACCACAGGACCTCCTAGGCAGGGTGGTAGAAGAAGGCGGGAAAAAAAAAATTAACCATCAACTGCAAGAAGACAGAAAGCCCGAATTGTAGATATAAACATCAGTCATGTAAAGAGGTTCAAACAGAAATAGAAATATTAGAAGTCAGAAAAATCATTGTACTAATGAAAGAGACATTTCAAAAGCTAAGCAAGTTGCTGAGAAACGGGAAAAAATCGTTAGAAACAAAGACAACCGGATTGCTATAAGATATCCATCTTATGTGGCAGTGAATGTTTCCGACGTGCCGTCGCTTCCCTCTGTCTTTTCTACAAATACTTTCACGATAACTGCTCCGACGAGCTACTTTCGCTGGTTCCCAAACAGTATGAATTTAAACGTGCCAATAGGTCGGCATCTCAGTCCCAACCCTTCACTGTCGGAACGGTTAAATGTAGCCGTCTCTTCTACTTCCATAGCTTCATGTCTCGCACTTTCCGTCTTTGGAACTCCCTTCCTCTTACTTGATTCTATGATAGCTATAATCTCCAAAAATTCAAATGTAATGTCAATCGACATCTCCAGATGCCTTGATCTAATTCCTCGTCCTGCTCTTCCTCCTTTTTTCTATCACGCTTCTTTATTTTACCTCCCACTCTCTGTAACAAACTGTGTGCTACTGGCACTCCCGCCTTGCATGGGGTGAAATGCTTAAAAAAAATATCCCCCCAATGGATATGCAAAAAACTAGAGGCAGCAGATATGTGGTTCTACAGAAGGATACGAAAAATTCCATGGCCGGAGTGAGTAAGCAACAAGGAAGTTTGAAAGAAAATGGTAACAGAAAGAACACTTACAATCAGGGAAAGACAGCTGAAATTCCTTAGTCGCATAATGAGGAAGGAGGGCTTGGAAAACTTAACCCACACGAGGACATGAGAAATAGAGAAGGCAGCAATCTACTGATCTGAAGATGGATTACGGAACGGGAGCAGGGGACTTAGTAAAGGGAAAAAAATTTAAGAGCCAGATAAGATAGAAAGTTGTGGAGAGCCGTGATCGCCTATTTTCTGACAGCGCCGCGGGACATAGAAGAAGAAGAAGAAGAAACGCTTATTGCTATTTTCGAACCAACCTAGACATATTGTAACATACAATACGATTGGTTTTATGATCGATTCCTTATTATATTGTGTTTGCCATGTCATTTAGCTTAATATTTATTTTAAAGTACCTGACCGAAACCAAATTAACGGCGCCCATGAGAGATCGCCGTCAGCGTCTTTCTAGTTATTAATTTCCAGTGGATGCCAATTTCCTTTTTTTTTCAAAATGGGCCAGTACAGCCAGACATCAATGCAGTAGTGTTAAACATTAAAAGAATTGTGAATTGTCCCTTGAAATAAATCCCAGAAATAGCTGACCATGAGTTTCCAATTTGTTTTAATGCCATGTCAATTCTAGATCATGGCTCTTCACAATTTCTTTTTCTTTAATATTTGAAAAATAACTTAATATTTGTATTTGTCCTCAAGGACACATGGTCCAGTGGATAAAGACGTTGGTTAAATCCAGTGACTATACCCAAAATGTTGTGAGTTCAATACCAGGCTATAATAGTGGTGAACCAAAAAAAAAAAAAAATTGGAGAATTGAGTTAAAAGGGAAACTGAGACATCCGGAAGAGGCATGACACGTGGAACTAGAACAATCTAAACCGGTGGACGAAATAAAGGAATCCGTTCGAAATTCCAATCACCTGAAGAAGGCCGGAGCGTACAATGGCCGAAACGTTGTGAATATGGCGATGACGAGAACAGTCCGAATAATGTAAATACTTCCATGCTTTCTTGCGAAAAATAGTGCAGTATTTTCCCGTTTCCTTCTGGAAAATTTGGAATTCAGAGTTTTCCTTCTAATAGACTAGATGACACGCACGGTTGGAAAGACCTGTCTACGTTGCTATTTATCCATAGATGTGAAGTGTAAACAAACAGCTTGGATTGGAATTTGAACTTGTTTATAGCAATAACCATCACACAACAGGCATGTCCCAGTTGTTAAAGTTGTTTAAAAACACACAGTAAAGGAGGAGACAGCGTTAAGAACTACCAGAAGAACGACGATAGTCGAAAGAAACTATTTTAGAACATGGCATGCGCATGAAAAATAAAGATGAGTGATAAACGAAAATCCTTTTTGATGTATTTTGATGTATCTTAATTACTTCGTAGAAGTTGGCAAATAAATAATTGTGAGATGAGTGGGAAGTTTTTTTATGACAGGTCAACCCTTTTTAGGTTATTCAATGAAGAAAAATATTGGTCGTTTACAATTGAGTTTATCATCATTTACTTTTTTTAATCGATTTCACCTCATGTAAGGCAGTAAAGCCACTAAGATACAAGAGGTTACTGGACGTGGAAGAATTGCGAACATAAAACTTGCTAAAGAGCGAGAACAAAAGAGGAGGAAAGTAGATAGAGATTTAAATATTTGAAGATTAAAGTTGGCCGGAAACCGTGGAAGCGAAACAAAACCAAAGAAACGCCTTTATCCACTGTGCCATGTGTCATTGAGGACATGTGTGTATGAATTAGCTAGATTCAGTGATAGGACCGAAAATGTGCGAGTTCAATACCTGGTTAAGATGGTGGAGAACTTGGAGAGGGCAATTAACAGGAGATAACTGATAATTAACATCCATTATACATGGCACATGGAATTAGAAGGGCCTACCCCAGCGAGAGAAATAAAGGGTTCGGTTCGACATTCCAACCACTTAAAGAAGGCTGGAGGACATAACGGCCGAAACGTTGTGATAATATGGTAACAAAGATGAGGAAAATAGTTCGAATAATGTAAATAGTGTACATAATACCTTATCTCAGAAATATAGACAGATAACAAGTCCGTATCTCATGAAATTTTTATCGGCATTTGAGTTAGTGTATTGTTCAATTTCTATAGTTGATATTCTCCACCGAATTAAATACAATGAAAAAAAAAAGCTTATGCTAAATATGTATTGTATAAAAATAGTTTTGCGTTTCGGGAAGCTTTTTGTACGGAAGCACATGATGATGAAAAACTAAGTCAGCCCTTTAATTTCCAAGTGGCCGTAATCTGGCTCTCATCAACTGATAGACTCAAATACGAACTCTAATAAATACTAGTCAAAGTGTTTCTTAAAAAAACAATTTAAAGATTTTATGCAATTATTACAAATTTATAAATACCAACAGTACATATCTAGATGCACTCTCATCAAAGAAAGTCAGTACTCTATATAGAGCATTTTTTCAACCAAATCAATTCTTGATGCTTCAAGCTTGTTGGGAGATCCTATCGAATGACAGAACATGGTACTATTGAAAGTATTTCTCTTTTTAAGTTAGCCTCACTTCGCTTAATAAAACGTAAACCATACAGTATAACTTGTTAGTGATGTTTCTTCCTCATAAGGGAACATAAAAGTGATTATACAGAAAAATACTGTGTTATACTATGGCCGGTATAACACGGCCGGCCCGGCACTAGACTGGGTAGTTCCCACGCTAGTCAGTATTGCCGCCAGTCAACTGATTTGTTCCTTCATCTAATTCTGCTCCACGTTGTGTTCCTTGTTTACAGAGCAGTGAAGATCGAATTCCTTCACTACTTGAGTGCCGGACCGGGCCGTGGCGAAACTGTACTACAAAAGGACAAAGAACGCTTCTGCTGGCGAAAATCAAAATACATAACAAAATAACGAAGGTCGCTGGGTTAATTTTCAATTGGTTTATATAGTCGTTGATACAACAAAATTAACCCGTTCCATTAAACTCTATCGTGACACTGTCTTTTCCTTCTAAAACTTGGAGCGGTTTAAAAAAAAAAACAAAAGAAAAAACAAACAAATAAAAAACAAAACAAAAAAAAACACCAGGTCAGGAAATCTCTCCGCAACAGTTCACGTGGGGTACAGTAGCTCCTTCCTAGGCTGCTGTCTCGTCTGCGTACTTTGTCTACTGTCGCTCTAACTGTTGGCTAGCTTAAGCGATCTGTTTATACGCATTTCGCCTGCCTCCCACCGCACCTCAGAACTCATCGATATTAATATTAATGTTTTATCTCTTCAATTTTGTAGAACCGATACTGACTTTGAAACAAAGCTGTCACTTATTTAAAACAATCTATTCTTCAACAATAAACTTTGTTTATCATTCGTTTCTACTATGTCCTTGACGTCAAAGAATTTTTATTTGTTGTCGACTTTTCAGTATGACCGATTAATAGTTTTGCCGACCTAGCATGTTTACAAAACCATATTTCAGCTTGTTTACAATATTGGCTTTGCAGTCTCAATTTGTTTTTCGCTTGACAATTAATCCACATTCCACAAATTATAGTTTGGACTAAACATTACGTTCGGCGCTTCTGGTTATCAGAAAGGGGGAAAAACAAACTTTTTTCCTTGCTTCATATTTCAATTCGTTTTTCACCTTTCCAATTATTAATTTCCTATACAGTTTTTTTTACATGAACCCTTTTAATCTTAATTTCATACTACTTGTGTCACAAGTGAGCAATGAGGACGGTTTAAGGAAAATGGGAACGAAAATAAGGCCTGTACTTTGAATCAGAAAAAAAGTTGCAATTTCTAAGATAACGAGAAAAGAGGGCTTGGAGAATTTGACACTCATAGGACATATACATGAGGTACAGAAGGAAACTGCGAGTAACCTACCTAACGAGCTAGTGCAAATGGATGGCAGAGCAAAGACTGGTGTGGAAGGTAGTTGTGGAGAGCTATTATCGTTCGCTCTGTGAAAGGAAACGGTACATAAAAGAAAAAGAAAGGAGACATAATTAACGTTTTTTTTATTTCAGAAATTGGTATTTTTGTCGAGCAAGTATTTTTCCCGCCAGAAATTTGAAAGGTAAAAAAAAAAAATCATCGAAGTTAATGGTGTTGGTCAAAGATCTTTGCAAGTAAAAATAAAAGAATCAAATAAAAGTAACCTTAAAAAATAGTTTTGATTGGGTGACGCAAAGCAATGTTTTTGACGTTTGCTCTGATTGAACAGACACAGAGACGCCACACGACCTGAACAGCTTCGACCGCGAGCGCGACGAAGCAAATTTCGGTCGTCAGCAAGCGAAAAAAAAGGACAAGAAAAATATATCTTTTGTTAGAGAGGGAAGCACCTTTGTTGGTGATTTACCATCCAGCTACAAGATACAGAGAAAATTTTACTCACTAACAAAACTGACAAGCAGCCCCCAGAAAAAAAAAGAAAAAGTTTTCTGCCTACCAATTACACTACATAACGGATATTGTGGGCCCGACCTAAAGACGAGGTTCCAAATACAGGAAGCAGACGTAAGAATAATGTCCCCATTTATGCTTTCAAAGACTTCAGTGACCGTAAACGACTACTTATCTTTATCGGTTTCAACCAAAAGAAGCTGCCTGCATTAATTTTTAAAACTCAATATTTAATATTTATGAGAGGCAATTATTGCGAACATTACCGATATTTATTATGCTAAGCTTAACAAATATCGGTAATGCAAAACTCTTCCCTAAAAAAAATGCAGAGGACAGCCCGCGCACACGAGGAGCGTTGAATTGCACGTAGAGAGTGGTCCTGCAGTTCTTCGACTTAGAGCCTTCAATTTGACCGCTTACTACCGCTACGCCCCCGACGGCCGCCTAGCGGTAGTAAGTATTAAGAAACAGAACAATTTCATTGGAAACAAAGAAAAGTTCTGATCTAATAACACCCCCCCCACACACACATATGACAGTGAATGCTGAACGACACTCAGAGGACAGCCTGTGCGCACGAGGAACGTTCTACAGTTCTTTCCCTAAAGACAAAAAAAAAAAAAAAAATGAAAATTATCAATCTTCGTAATCGGGAGGATAGGCCGTCACAGACAACCAGCATTAGCATTATATTAAATAGTAAATACACAAAAATAGAAAGCAGCGTAAGACAAGGCTGTGTTTTCTCACCGGACATACTCAACTTTTACAGTGAAGCAATCCTGAGGGAATTAGAAGATAGGATTCATTATTTGCGACCACAATCTTAAAATCAAATATGCAGATAACGCGGTGTTTACAGCAGACACAAAGAAACTACAGAACTCCCTACAGCAGGTAGTAAAGGAAAGCAAAAATAATAGACTAACAATTAACAGTAAAAAGACAGAATGTGTGTTGTCAGCAAAAGGAACAGCCCAACATGCGAATAACAAATCGGAGATAACAAAATGAAACAAGTGTAAAATCTGAAATATCTAGAAAATATTTCAACAGAGGCTGCAAAGTGTAACATTAAAATCCGAAGGCGTATTGTGGTAGCGAAAGGTACCTTCTAGAATTTAAGCAAAGTATTAAGAAACAGGACAATTTCATTGGAAACAAAGAAAAATTCCGAACTGTTATCTAATAACACCCCCCCCACACACATGGCAGTGAATGCTGAAACATCTCCCCAAAGATGTACATATAGGATTTCTGTTGACTTGAGTCAACAGAAATGTGGTTCTTCAGAAGGATGCCGGGGATGCCATGAACTGAACACGTGAGCAACGACGAAGTTTTAGAGAAAGTGGAAACAAAAAGGACACTTATACTTAACATCAGAAAAGGCAGTTGAAATTTCTGGGGTACATAATGAGGATAGAGGGCTTGGAAAATTTGGAACTCGCAGTACCTATTAAAGACAAGAAGGACAGAGGAAATACAGCGCCTAACCTACCTAACGAACTTGTGTAAATGATTGGCGGAGCAGAGATTAGAAGAGATAGCAAAAAGACTAATTTTACTGAGGGTTAGAATGGACAGTAAGTTGTGGAGAGTCATGATCGCACACGTCTTGAAGAGAGATGGTTCATAGAATATTTAAATGCATTTTTGTAATAATGTGGCAATTTATATGTCGGGTCTCTTCAGAACTTGGGAGATCATGGCCCTCCACAACTTCTGCTCCGCTTTCCTCGTTATATGCCCCAGAAATTTGCATTGGTTCTTATTGTATAAAGATTGTCATTACAGTACCATTTTCAGCTAGAGAAGCCCTGTGGGTCTTGAACAAGCTTCTTCATTAAAAGTTGTAGACTGGCGCTACAGAATCACAAAGATGCGTGCCAGATAATAAAATCCAAATCACTTGAGAACTTTCAGCTGTAGCAACATCAAAAATGAATATCACCTGTTAGGCGAGGATGAAAGCAACACATAAGTTGACGTTCCACAGTACTACAAAGAAAATGTTAGAACAGCTACTAAACTCGAAAAAAAGTACTGGCTGCTCGCCAATTAATGTTTCCTTATAAGAAACCGGCTAATATCCGCACCATAGACTTAGGATAGAATGTGGCACAAGGCCGGTTTAATGTTGGTATCCCCGAGCCCGTAGGTTCGGCCAAAAATATAACCTTTTTTAACCCGCCTAGACGGGTTCAGGGCCAGTCTACCTCCCCGAACGAAACCTTGCCCTTCGGCAAAGCTTCGTCCGGGTTCCTCTCTGCTAATGCAGAGAGTTTGACAGACGCCGACTCGGAAGCTCACAAAGGCAGCGTACCACACTTTGATCATAGCCCCCGGGCCGAGCAGCTTAGACTTGCCATCAATATAACATATGACATGTCTGAATTTCTGGGATAAGGAGTTACCGTTGTTTACACGCGGACCCTTAATATCTGTCTATATTTCTGAGATGAGGTATTATTTACATTATTCGGACTATTGTCATCATCTTTGTCGCCATATTTATCACAACGTTTCGGACTTCTTCAGGTGGTTGAAATGTCGAACTGAACCCTTTATTTCGTTCTAGTTCGACGTGCCATGTTTAATGAATGTCAGTTATCAGTTATCGCCTGTTAATTTCCCTCTGAAAGTTCTCCACTGCCTTAGCCGGGTATAGAACTCACACTTTTTGCGTCTTGTCACTGGATCTAACTAACGCCTTTATCCACTGTGCCATGTGTCCTCGAGGACGTCTATATATGAATTTCTGGGTATTATAAACCTAATATCTTCAGCAACCATTTTTTTCCAGTGCGGACCTTTGTTATTATTAGGACACCATTTCAACCACTGTAACCTCCAGTCTTTAAGAGCTTGCCGATCCAGATAACCATCAAATGATTTCGAACTGAACACTTGTCCCGCTGACCATGTGTAGGGATATCTCATCTTGTGCTTAATTAGTAATATTCAGTTATTGTGTTGGCCCGTTTTCACCGTGCCCATGTACCCACTGGCAAATATCACTAAATACATAATGTATTAAATCGTTGATTCGTCTGAATTTTGAACATTGAATTCTAGATTATGAGAATATATTAAGACTATCGTGATCAGGGAAGCTCCTCTCGGAAGTCTGTTTTACAAAGTAGCCGTTGTTGGAAAGAAGCTGTCCGAGTTGATCTTTCTTCTTACCAATGGCATAGAAAGTAAATGAGGATGACTGTAGGTAACATGGCGGATCTTAGTTGTAAAGTTCTCGACTAGTGTAGCCTGTCAGAATATTTCCCATTGAAATGGCGAAATTTCGTTTGATGGAAAGGAGCCGTTGGTCTGAAAATAATTACCCAAAAGGCCGTGTAGACATTTTTGAACTATCAAAGCTGGAAAGTAAGGATTGGGCAACACTAGACCAGATATAACAGCAATACTCCATTTTTGGTCAGTAAAAATTAGAGTAATGCGCCAGGTAACTCATACTTTTGGGGGGGGGCGATATCAGAAGCCGACCAGTTTCCCCAGTCTCTTCAGCGACGGATCCTATATGTACGTCTTTATTTCAGTATGACGATAAAAATAACTCCGCCCCTCCAAGAAAAAAAAATACGCACCCAAACACATGGCAGAGGACAGCCTGTGCGCACGAGAAAAAGAAAAAAAAATGTGTCTAATAATTAATAATTACGGTTTTAAAAAATATTTTATGACAATGCCAATAACTTAAAAATTAACAGCCCGGAAAATTGAATGGGCAAAAAATTAAGAGGACGGGAAATTGAATAAAAAAAAAAAAAAAAAAAAAAAAAAAAAAAATTGAATAGGCAAAAGGTTAACAATCCGGAAAATTGAATGAACGAGAAATAATACATGACAGGTAAAAAATTAACAATCCGGATAATTGAATGGGCAAAAAATTAAGAGGACGGGAAATTGAACAAAGAACAAAAACAAAAATAAAAACAAACAAAAATTGAACAATCCGGACAATTGAATAGGCAAAAAATTAAAAGCCCGGAAAATTGAATGGGCAAAAAATTAAGAGGACTGAAAATTGAAAAAAAAAAAACAAAAACAAAAATAAACAAAAAAAAAAAAAATTGACAGGCAAAAGGTTAACAATCCGGAAAATTGAATGAGCGAGAAATAAAAAAATATGACAGGCAAAAAATTAATAATCCGGACAATTGAATGGGCAAAAAATTAAGAGGACAGAAAATTGAAAAAAAATAAAATAAAACAAAAAACAAATAAAAAAAATTGACAGGCAAAAGGTTAACAATCTGGAAAACCGAATGAGCGAGAAATAATAATAATAATAAAAAAAACAGGCAAAAAATTAACAATCCGGACAATTGAATGAGAGAGTGGAATTCAAATTCCGACTGAAACTGTTTGTGTTTATCCTGCATTAATCCCTTTGCAAATTAAAGTGACTCCGCCTAAGGTCAAAGGTTATCTACTGATTCATTTTCTTTATTGCATGTGAATTGCAATACATTCTAATAAAAGATAGTGGAGTGGTGCTCCCTTTGCGTTCTTCATTGTTTGGAATTCAGAGTGTTATTTTAAACTGGTTGCTACCCAAGGCTACAGTATCAACTCTGCCTATTTAACCTATAGAGAAAAAATACCTGCGTTAAGTCAGCATTGGAGATATAGAAAATAAAGCAGCAAAAACAATATTTGATACAAAAGCATAAAAGGGTAATTGAACGAAATACTTTTGCTAATTGCTCCATGATAAAATCTTGTGTATCATGCTGCCAATGGCGTCTAGGTACTTACTATAACTTACAGCTACACAAGACACAGATCGAGTTCGCTTGTAAAGTGAGCTTGCTCTGGTAGGTTCTCCTGATAAGCTATGTTATGTCTGATACAGGGCCATAGTAATTGGAACAGATTTGGTTGAAATATTAGACTAAGGCAGTCGCCACTCATAAGACATTGCTTGTATAAATGTGGTTATGCATTCATTTTCTGAGAAGAATAGAAAAATTAAAAGGGAAAAAAGAAAACAAAAAAAAAAAAGAGACAAAAAAGAAAAATCCAAGAAAAAAAAACGAATGAGAAAAAGAAGAATGGGAAAGAGATGATGCAAAAACAAGAATGAGAAAAAAAAGACAAGAATGGGAAAACCGAAGACAAGAATGAGAGAAAAAGAGAAATAGAAAAAAGACAAGAATGAGAAAAAAAAGACAAGAATGAGAAAAAAAAGACAAGAATGAGAAAAAAAAGACAAGAATGAGAAAAAAGACAAGAAAGAAAAGAGAAAAAAAAAAAGACAAGAATGAGAAAAAAAAAGACATGAATGAGAAAAAAAAAGACATGAATGAGAAAAAAAAACAAAATGAGAAACAAAGACAAAACAAAAGACAAATAAAACAAAAAGACAAGAATGAGAAAAAAAAGACAAGAATAAGAAATAAAAGACAAGAATGAAAAACAAAAGACAAGAATAAGAAATAGAAGAAAACAAGAATAAGAAATAGAAGACAAGAATAAGAAATAAAAGACAAGAATAAGAAATAGAAGACAAGAATAAGAAATAAAAGACAAGAATAAGAAATAGAAAGAAAGAATAAGAAACAAAAGACAAGAATGAGAAACAAAAGACAAGAATGAGAAACAAAAGACAAGAATGAGAAATTGAAGACAAGAATAAGAAACAAAGGACAAGAATAAGAAACAAAAGACAAGAATAAGAAATAGAAGACAAGAATAGAAAAAAAGAAGACAAGAATGAGAAACAAAAAACAAGAATAAGAAATAGAAGACAAGAATGGGAAATAGAAGACAAGAATGGGAAATAGAAGACAAGAATGGGAAATAGAAGACAAGAATGGGAAATAGAAGACAAGAATGGGAAATAGAAGACAAGAATGGGAAATAGAAGACAAGAATGGGAAATAGAAGACAAGAATGAGAAATAGAAGACAAGAATAAGATAAAAGAGAATAAGAATGGGAAATAGAAGACAAGAATAAGAAATACAAGACAAGAATGAAAATAAAAGACAAGAAATGAATAAGAAACAAAGGACAAGAATGAGAAAACAAAAGACAAGAATGAGAAATAGAAGACAAGAATGAGAAATAGAAGACAAAGAATAAGAAATAAAAGATAAGAATAAGAAACAAAAGACATGAATGGGAAACAAAAGACAAGAATGGGGAAACAAAAGGACAAGAATGGGAAACAAAAGACAAGAATAAGAAATAGAAAGACAAGAATGAGAAAAAAAGAAGACAAGAATAATGGAAATAGAAGACAAGAATAAGGAAGATAGAAGACAAGAATAAGAAATAGAAGACAAGAATGAGAAACAAAAAAGACAAGAATAAGAAATAGAAGACAAGAATAAGAAACAAAAGAAAAAGAAAGAATAAGAAATAGAAGACAAGAATAAGAAACAAAAAAACAAGAATAAGAAATAGAAGACAAGAATGAGAAAACAGAAGACAAGAATAGAAAAAAAAGACAAGAATGAGAAGACAAAATGTAGAAAATAAAAAAGAATGGAAAAAGAAGACAAGAATGGGGGAAATAGAAGACAAGAATGAAAATAGAAGACAAGAATAAGAAATAGAAGACAAGAATGGGAAATAGAAGACAAGAATGGGAAATTGAAGACAAGAATGAGAAATAGAAGACAAGAATAAGAAAAAAAGACAAGAATGAGAAAAATAAAGAAACAAAGACAAGAATAAGAAAGAATAAGAAAAGAAGACAAGAATGAGAAAAAGAAGACAAGAATAAGAAAAAAGACAAGAATAAGAAGAAGACAAGAATGAGAAACAAAAGACAAGAATAAGAAAACAGCAAGATGTAAGAATGAGAAATAAGAAAGAATAGAAGACAAGAATAAGAAATAGAAGACAAGAATGAGAAATAGAAGACAAGAATGAGAAATAGAAGACAAGAATAAGAAATAGAAGACAAGAATAAGAAACAAAAGACAAGAATAAGAAACAAAGAAAAGAAATAAGAATAAGAAATAGAAATAGAAGACAAGAATGGAAAATAAAAGAAGAATAAGAAAAGAAAAATAAGAAAGACAAGAATGAGAAATAGAAGACAAGAATGAAATAGAAGAAAGAATAAAAAAGATGACAAGAATAAGAAATAGAAGACAAGAATGGGAAATAGAAGACAAGAATGGGAAATAGAAGACAAGAATTGGAAATAGAAGACAAGAATTGGAAATAGAAGACAAGAATGGGAAATAGAAGACAAGAATGGGAAATAGAAGACAAGAATGGGAAATAGAAGACAAGAATGGGAAATTGAAGACAAGAATGGGAAATTGAAGACAAGAATGAGAAACAAAAGACAAGAATAAGAAATAGAAGACAAGAATGAGAAACAAAAGACAAGAATGAGAAACAAAAGACAAGAATAAGAAACAAAAGACAAGAATAAGAAATAGAAGACAAGAATAGAAAAAAAGAAGACAAGAATGAGAAATAGAAGACAAGAATGAGAAACAAAAAACAAGAATAAGAAATAGAAGACAAGAAATGAGAAATAGAAGACAAGAATGGGGTGCCAGAAGACAGAATAAGAAGACAAGAATGGGAAAAGAAGACAAGAAACAGAAAAGGACAAGAATAAGAAACAAAAGACAAGAATAAGAAAACAAAAGACAAGAATAAGAAACAGAAGACAAGAAGACAAAAGAATGAATAAGAAACAGAAGACAAGAATGAGAAATAGAAAACAAGAATAAGAAATAGAAGACAAGAATGGGAAATTGAAGACAAGAATGAGAAATTAAAGACAAGAATGGGAAATAGAAGACAAGAATGAGAAATAGAAGACAAGAATGGGAAATAGAAGACAAGAATAAGAAATTGAAGACAAGAATAAGAAACAAAAGACAAGAATGAGAAACAAAAGACAAGAATAAGAAACAAAAGACAAGAATGAGAAACAAAAGACAAGAATGAGAAATAGACAAGAATGAGTAACAAAAGACAAGAATAAGAAATAGAAGACAAGAATAAGAAATAGAAGACAAGAATAAGAAATAGAAGACAAGAATAAGAAATAGAAGACAAGAATGAGAAATAGAAGACAAGAATAAGAAATAGAAGACAAGAATAAGAAATAGAAGAAAAAGAATGGGGAAATAGGAGACAAGAATGGGAAGAAGACAAAAAAGAATGGGAAATAGAAGACAAGAATGGGAAATAGAAGACAAGAATGAGAAATTAGACAAGAATAAGAAACAAAAGACAAGAATGAGAAACAAAAAGACAAGAATAAATAGAAACAAAAAGACAAGAATGGAAGAGAAAAAAAGACAAGAATGAGAAATAGAAGAAAAGAATGAGAAACAAAAGAAAGAATAAGAAATAGAAGACAAGAATAAAGACAAGAATAAGAAGACAAGAATAAGAAATAAAAAGACAAGAATAAGAAATAGAAGACAAGAATAAGAAATAGAAGACAAGAATAAGAAATAGAAGACAAGAATAAGAAATAGAAGACAAGAATAAGAAATAGAAGACAAGAATAAGAAATAGAAGACAAGAATAAGAAATAGAAGACAAGAATGGGAAATAGAAGACAAGAATGGGAAATAGAAGACAAGAATGGGAAATAGAAGACAAGAATGGGAAATAGAAGACAAGAATGAGAAATTGAAGACAAGAATAAGAAACAAAAGACAAGAATGAGAAACAAAAGACAAGAATGAGAAACAAAAGACAAGAATGAGAAACAAAACAAGAACAAAAGAATAAGAAAAAAAGGACAAAAAAATAGAAAGAATAAGAAATAGAAGACAAGAATGAGAAATAGAAGACAAGAATGAGAAATAGAAGACAAGAATGGGAAATAGAAGACAAGAATGAGAAATAGAAGACAAGAATGGGAAATAGAAGACAAGAATAAGAAATAGAAGACAAGAATAAGAAATAGAAGAAAAGAATAAGAAATAGAAGAAAAGAATAAGAAATAGAAGAAAAGAATAAGAAATAGAAGACAAGAATAAGAAACAAAGGACAAGAATAAGAAACAAAAGACAAGAATAAGAAATAGAAGACAAGAATAGAAAAAAAGAAGACAAGAATGAGAAATAGAAGACAAGAATGAGAAACAAAAAACAAGAATAAGAAATAGAAGACAAGAATGGGAAATAGAAGACAAGAATGGGAAATAGAAGACAAGAATGGGAAATAGAAGACAAGAATGGGAAATAGAAGACAAGAATAAGAAATAGAAGACAAGAATGAGAAATAGAAGACAAGAATGAGAAATAGATGACAAGAATGAGAAATAGATGACAAGAATGAGAAATAGATGACAAGAATGAGAAACAAAAGACATGAATGGGAAACAAAAGACATGAATGGGAAACAAAAGACATGAATGGGAAACAAAAGACATGAATGGGAAACAAAAGACAAGAATAAGAAATAGAAGACAAGAATAAGAAATAGAAGACAAGAATAAGAAACAAAAGACAAGAATAAAAAATAGAAGACAAGAATAAAAAATAGAAGACAAGAATGGGAAATAGAAGACAAGAATGGGAAATAGAAGACAAGAATAAGGAAACAAGAAATAGAAAAAGAAGAAGAAGACAAGAATAAGAAAAGGAAGAAAAGAATAAGAAATAGAAGAAAAGAATAAAAACAGAAGAAAAGAATAAGAAATAGAAGACAAGAATAAGAAACAAAGGACAAGAATAAGAAACAAAAGACAAGAATAAGAAATAGAAGACAAGAATAAGAAAAAAAAAAGAAGACAAGAATGAGAAATAGAAGACAAGAATGAGAAAACAAAAGACAAGAATAAGAAATAGAAGACAAAAAAGAATGGGAACAAAAGACAAGAATGGAAATAGAAGACAAAAAGAATGGGGAAATAGAAGACAAGAATGAAAAAAAAGACAAGAATGGGAAATAAAGACAAGAAATGAGAAATAAAAGACAAGAATGAGAAATAGATGACAAGAATGAGAAATAGAAGACAAGAAATGAGAAACAAAGATAAGAATGAGAAGAAAAAGAAGGAAATGACAAGAATGAGAAAAACAAAAGACATGAATGAGAAAACAAAGACAAGAATGGAAATAAAAAGATGAAGGGGAAACAAAGATGAATAAGAAAACAAAAGACAAGAAATGAGAAACAAGACAAGAATGAGAAATAAAAGACAAGAATGAGAAACAAAAGACAAGAATAAAAAATGAAGACAAGAATAAAAAATAGAAGACAAGAATAAGAAATAGAAGAAAGAATAAGAAATAGAAGACAAATAAGAAGAAGACAAGAAATAGAAGACAGAATAAGAAGAAATAGAAGACAAGAAGAAAGAATAAGAAAAAGACAAGAATAAGAAATAGAAGACAAGAATAAGAAATGAAGAAGAAAGAATAAGAAATAGAAGAGACAAGAATAAAAGAAGACATTGGGAAATAGAAGACAAGAAATGAGAAATAGAAGACAAGAATGAGAAAGAAGAATAAGGAACAAAAAGACAAGAAATTTGAGAAACAAAAAGACAAGAAATGAGAAAATGAGAAACAAAAGACAAGAATAAGAAATAAAAGACAAGAATAAAAAAAAAGACAAGAATAAGAAATAAAAGACAAGAATAAGAAAAAGAAGACAAGAATAAGAAATAGAAGACAAGAAAAGAAACAAAAAGACAAGAATGAGAAATAGAAGACAAGAATGAGGAAATAGACAGAAAGAAAAACAAGAATGAGAAATAGAAGACAAGAATGAGAAGAAGAAGACAGAATGGGAAAAAGGTAGGAAGAAGACAAGAATTGGAAATAGAAGACAAGAATAAGAAAAGACAAGAATTGAAAAGACAAGAATTGGAAATAGAAGAAAGAATAAGAAATAGAAGACAAGAATAAGAAACAAGAAGAAATTAAGAAAGAATGGGAAATTGAAAAAGAAAATTAGACAAGAATGGGAAATTGACAAGAGAAACAAGAACAAGAAACAAAACAAGAATAAGAAATAGAAGACAAGAATGGGAAATAGAAGACAAGAATTGGAAGAAGACAGAATGGAAGAAGACAAGAATTGGAAATAGAAGACAAGAATTGGTAGTAAAGAATGGGAAATAGAAGACAAGAATGGGTAGCCAGAAGACAAGAATGGGAATTAAAGACAGAAGGGAACAGCAAGAACAAATTGAAGACAAGAATGGGAAATTGGAAGACAAGAATGAGAAACAAAAGACAAGAATAGCTGAAGACAAGAAATGAGAAACAAAAGACAGAATGAGAAACAAAAGACAAGAATTTCTCCTTGAAGCAGATTTGAGAAAAAGATTGAATGAGAAATAGAAGACAAGAAATGAGGAAACAAAAATGTAAATAAAAATCAAAACCTTTTCAGAAATGCCGAAGAAAGAACAAGGTTATTGAATAAGAAATGAAGACAAAATTGAAATGAACGACTAAGAAAACTTCAAGAATAAGAAACAAAGACGACCTGGTCAAGAATTGGTGGAAAAAAAAACAAGAATGAGAACAAGGAATGAGAAATAAACATAAGAACAGAAATAAATAAAGATATATAGAGAATAGATAAAGATATGAGAAACAAAAGACAATGAGAACAAAAATGATAAAAAAAGAATATAGAGAATGGAGACAGATATATAAAAGACAAGAATGAGAAATAAAGACAAGAGATGGAAGATAAAAAAAAAAGACAAGAATGGGGAAACAATAATAAAGAATGAGAACAAAAGAATGGAGAAAGATAGATAAAGATAAACAAAGACAAGAATGGAGAAACAAAGACAAGAATGAGAAACAAAAGACAGAATGAGAAACAAAAAAGACAAGAATGGCAAAACAAAAAGACAAGAATGAAAAAAAGAAAAGAATGAGAAACAAAAGACAAGAAGAAAAAAAAGACAAGAAATAAGAAATAGAAAAAGAATAGAAAAGAAACAAAAGAGGCAATGAAGAATAAACAAAAAAATAAGAAAAAAATAGAAGACAAGAATGAGGAATAGAAGAATGGGGAAGAAAGACAAGAAAAGAAGAAGACAAGAATAAGAAACAAAGACAAGAAGAAGAAATAAAGGACAAGAATAAGAAACAAAAGACAAAGAATAAGAAATAGAAGACAAGAAGAAGAGAATGAGAAGACAAAGAATAAGAAATAAAAGACAAGAATAAGAAATAAAGACAAAGAATAAGAAAATAAAGACAAGAATAAGAAAATAAAGAATGGAAGTAGTCAAAAACAAGGAGAAATAACAAGAATGGGAAATAAAGACAAGAATGGGGAAGGAAGACAAACAAAGGGAAAATGAGAAGATAAAGAATGAGAAACAAAAGACAGAATGGAGAAATAGAAGACAAGAATGAGAAACAAAAGACAAGAATGAGAAACAAAAGACAAGAATGAGAAACAAAAGACAAGAATGAGAAACAAAAGACAAGAATGAGAAACAAAAGACAAGAATAAGAAACAAAAGACAAGAATAAGAAACAAAAGACAAGAATGAGAAACAAAAGACAAGAATGAGAAATAGACAAGAATGAGTAACAAAAGACAAGAATAAGAAATAGAAGACAAGAATAAGAAATAGAAGACAAGAATAAGAAATAGAAGACAAGAATAAGAAATAGAAGACAAGAATAAGAAATAGAAGACAAGAATAAGAAATAGAAGACAAGAATAAGAAATAGAAGACAAGAATGGGAAATAGAAGACAAGAATAAGAAATAGAAGACAAGAATAAGAAATAGAAGACAAGAAAAGGGGAAGACAAGAATGGGAAATGGAAGAAGACAAGAATTGGAAATAGAAAGAAAGAAAGAATGAAAAGTACAAGAATGAGAAATTGAAGACAAGAATGGGAATGAAAGACAAGAAATGGAAATGGAAAAGAATGGGAAACAAAAGACAAGAATGGGAAATAAAAGACAAGAATAAGAAACAAAGACAAGAATAAGAAAAAGACAAGAGAAACAAAAGACAAGAATAGAAAAAAGAAGACAAGAATAAAGAAAAGAAAAGAAAAGAAAGAAGAAATAGAAGACAAGAATGAGAAAAAGAAGACAAGAATGAGAAATAGAAGACAAGAATGAAACAAAAACAAGAATAGAAAATAGAAGACAAGAAATGAAAATAGAAGACAAGAATGGGAAATAGAAGACAAGAATAAGAAGAAGACAAGAATAAGAAATAAAAGAATAAGAAATAGAAGAAAAGAATAAGAAAGAAGAAAAGAATAAGAAATAGAAAGAGAAAGGGATCAAGAAATAATCAAGAAAAAAGAAGGACATAGAGACAAGAATGAGAAACAAAAGACAAATGGGAAACAAACACGACATGAATGGGAAACAAAAGAAAAGAACAACGAAATTATAGAAGACAAGAATAAGAAACAAAAAGACAAGAAGAAACAGAAGACAAGAATAAGAAATAGAAAAAACAAGAAGAAGAAATAGAAGACAAGAATAAAAAAAACAAGAATTTGTTGTTTTTTTTTTTTTTAAAAATTATGAATTTCTAGCGTATTAAATCTAGAATATAAACAAATGGAGAGACAAAAATGGGAATATAAGACAGAATTTATAGATATTTAAAGAATAAGTTGAACAAAGAAATCCAAGAAATTAAGAAAAATTTGTGTGGATAAGAAGAATTGAACTCAATCGCCATAAAGAAAGACCTGAAATGAAAGAGAAGACATAGAATAAGTGACTGGTTTTAAATTTTTGAACCAAAAAAGACAAGAAGAAATGAATGGGGAAACAAAACAGAATGGGAAACAAAAGACATGAATGGGAAACAAAAGACACAATGGGGAAACAAAGACAAGAACAGAAGACAAGAATAGTAGAAGACAAGAATAAGAAACAAAAAGACAAGAAGAAACAGAAGACAAGAATAAGAAATAGAAAACAAGAAGAAGAAATAGAAGACAAGAATGAGAAACAAAGACAAGAATAAAAAATAGAAGACAAGAATAAAAATAGAAGACAAGAATGGGAAATAGAAGACAAGAATGGAAACAGAAGACAAGAATGGAAATAGAAGACAAGAATGGGAAAAGAAGACAGAATAAGTAAATAGAAGACAAGAATAAGAAACAAAGACAAGAATAAGAAATAGAAGACAGAATAGAAGTCAAAAGACAAGAAGAAATAAAAGACAAGATAGAAAGAAGACAAGAATGAAAAAGAAATAGAAGAAGACAAGAATGAGAAATGAAGACAAGAATGGGAAATAGAAGAAGAATAAGAAAATGAAGACAAGAATAAGAAGACAAGAATGGAAATAGAAGACAAGAATAAGAAATAGAAGACAAGAATAGAAATGAATGAAAGAAAGAATAAGAAATAGAAGAAAGGAATAAGAAATAGAAGAAAAGAATAAGAAATAGAAGACAAGAATAAGAAACAAAAGACAAGAATAAGAAACAAAAGACAATAATAAGAAATAGAAGACAAGAATAGAAGACAAGAATAGAAAAAAGAAGACAAGAATGAGAAATAGGAAGACAAAAATGAGAAACAAAAGACAAGAATAAGAAATAAAAGACAAGAATGGGAATAGAAGACAAGATAGGGAAATAGAAGACAAGAATGGAAATAAAGGACAAGAATAAGAATAAAAAAGACAAGAATGACAAAAGAAGACAAGAATGAAAAAAAAGAAAAGAATAAGAAAAAACAGACAAGAATAAGAAAAAAAAGAAAAAAGAGAAAAAAAAAATAGAAATGAGACAAGACAAAAATGAGAAATAAGATGTAAGAAAAAAGGACAAAAAAGAAAAGAAAAAAATAGATGACTATTTCTGAGTATCTAGTCACAAGAATGAAATAGATGACCAAGAATGAGAAATAGATGACTTGCTGATCAACAAAAATGATGGCAATGGGAAACAAAAAAGACATGAATAGGAGGTTCAGGTCATGAATGGGAAACAAAAAGACATATGAATGAAATTCCCTAGGAGCATGAATAGGGGGATTTTGCAAAAGACAAGGAAAGAAAACTAGAATAGCAGAATAAGGAATAGATGAATTTGACAAGGAACCTCAACACCCACAAAAAACCCACACAAGAATAAGAAATAGACCTTTCAAGAATAAGAAATGAACAACAAGAATAGAAATATAAAGGTGAAATTAAAACAAAAGACAAGAATTAAAATACTTTTGAGTAAAAATCTGTAGCAGAATATCCCATTTTAGCCAAGAATTCATTTGTTGTTAGTTCAACTGAATGGGTCTGCTAGAAATGAGAAGACAAGACCATGGAAATTGGGGTTACAGAATAAGAAATGAGTGCAAAAGTAAGAGCAAACAATTGAATAAAATAATTAAGACACAAGCACTAATCAACAAATATACAAGAATAATATTTCTGAAAAGACAAAGGCAAGAAATGAGAGAAAAGAATAGAAAAATGGTTCTTACAAGAATAAGAAATAAGCAAGGATAAACAACAGAAAATTAACAAGACTGTTCAACAAAAAGACCTGCCACAATGAGAAACAAAAAGACAAAAGAATTTCAAACAAAAGTGTGAATGATATATATAAATATAAGAGAATGAGGTTAGGTAAGTCAAACATGAGATACATAAGCAGTTGTATAATCTGGGAAATAGGTGAGTGGATGTAAAATAGAAGCAAGAATAATCCAAAGAGAGATTCATCTCAAAATAAGAAATAAAAGTAGGTCACTTAATAGAAGACAAAAGGAAGAAATAAAAGATGGAATGTAAGAAATAAAGACAAGAATAAGAAAATAATGGAAACAAGAATAAAGAAATGAGAAACATATTCTTGTTAAGAAATAAAAGACAAGAATAACAAATGAGGTCCCTTAATAAGAAATTTAAGACAAGAACAAGAAATAAAGACAAGAATGGCAAATGAAGTTAGACAAGAATGGGAAATAGAAGACAAGAATTTTTCCTTTGAAAATCAAGAATGGAAGGAAGACAAGAATAAGAAATAGAAGACAAGAATTGGAAATGAAGACAGGTCTTCTCCGTGAAGACAAGAATGGAAATAGAAGACAAGAATAAGAAAAGGACACACAATAGAAGACAAAATAAGTAATTGTATACAAGAATGGGAAAGAAGACAAGATATGGGAATATAGAAGACAAGAAATATATGTGTAGAAGACAGAATAAATATGTTCGTAAATTGGTTTCAAAATGAAAATTGAAGACAGAATGGGAATTCTAGACAAGAATGGGAAATTGTATCAAGACATGTATTCCCAAAATAGTAACAAGAATGGGAAATTGTTAGAAAGATTAGTACTTTTGGAAGACAGAATAAAATAGAAGACAGACGTGAGAATCAAAAGACAAGAATGAGGCAAAAAACAAGAATGAGAAACAAAAAAAAATACGATATGAAATAAAAGACAAGAATGAGAAAACAAAAGAAAAGAATAAGAAACAAAAGACAAAAATGAGAAACAAAGTTAAAGAATAAATCAACAAACAGAATCAGAAACAAAAGACAAGAAAATATAAAAACATAGAACCATCTAAGCTCCTTTTTAAGACAAGAATAATTAAATTTCAGACAAGAATAAGAAATAACACCTGTGATAATTTTAATTTCTTTTCTTTTCAAGAATGAATAGGAAAATGGAAATAGGAAAGAATGGGAAATAAAGAAAAAATGGGAAATAGAAGACAGAATGGGAAATAGAAGACAAGAATGGGAAATTTGAAAAAGAATGGGAAATTCTTTAAATGGGAATGCAGAAAGATTCTCGATTCATATTATTGGCCAAGAATGGGAAATGAAAACTTTTAATAAACAAATTAAGAATCTGTTTATGAAGACAAGAGATGGGAAATAGAAGACAAGAATGAGAAATAGAAGACAAGAATGAAATAAGAAGACAAGAATGAGAAATTTAAGACAAGAATGAGAAATTGGAAGACAAGAATAAGAAATAGAAGACAAGAATTAATCTGAAATCAAGAATGGGAAATACCTTATCAATTTTTTGAATGGGAAATGACAAGAATTATTTAATGGAAGACAAGAATGAGAAATAGAAGAAAGAATGAGAAATAGATGACAAGAATGAAAACAAAAAAGAAGACATGAATGAAACAAAAAGACATGAATTTAAAAAAAAAAACATGAATGGAAACAAAAAAGACATGAATGGGAAACAAAAGACAAGAATAAGAAATAGAAGACAAGAATGGGAAACAAGAGAAGTATTGGAAATAGAAAAAAAAATAGGAGAGAAAAAAAAACAATGTGAAAAAAGGCAAATCAGAAATGAAGAAAGTATATAAACAAAAATATTTCAATTTATTTCTAAATCAGAGTTACAAAACAATGTAAATATGATTCCAAATCTATCGTGCCATTCGTTAGTTGAGAAAAACAATTGTTTCTCTTTCATTTGCTGATAGAAGTTTGATAGGCGTATTTCATCTTACACATTGTATTTTTTGTAATAAAAAGAAAGTTTGTATAATAAAAAGTTCGCCAAAGACAACTGCTATAAATATCAATTGAATTGTATATCAAGAGTTAAGCGGGCAATAATTTTAAAAGATGTCGATACAAAGTTTCTCGTTGACAGAACATTTAGTCTGATGCCGCGTAAAACACTTCTCTTTAAGAAAAGGAAAAAAAAAAGAATGAAGAAAAAATAAAACTTGGTGATCTTTTCGCAAATGTCAGCGACGTTTCTCCTTGAGGAGCGGTTGAAACAGATTGAAGAACAAGGAAATGTAAAACGAAATCGAAAACCTTTCAGAGATGCCGGTAAAAACAAGGTTATTGATTGAAAAAAAAAAAACTTGAAGAACGCTGCCAACCTTCGATACGAAAAACATACATACCTTGGTGGAAAAAAAAAAATAAAACATGTTATATAATATTGATAGATAAAGATATAGAGAAATAGATAAACATATAGAGAGAGATAGATAGATATATAGAGATAGAATAAAAATATATTTTAATTCAGAGATAGATAGATATAGATAGATATAGAGATAGATAGATAGATATAGAGAGATATATAATATAGATATATAGAGATAGATAGATATAGATAGATATAGATATATATATAGATAGAGATAGATATATATAGAGATAGATATATAGATAGATAGATAGATAGAGATAGATATATATAGAGAGATAGATAGATAGATATAGATATGAGAGAGATAGATATATAGAGATAGATTGATATATAGATAGAGAGAGATAGAGAGATAGACTTAGATAGAGAGATATAATATATATAGATATATATGTAGATATATATAAATACCGGACCGATTTTTAATATAAATATAGAGAACGATATATATAAATTGGATAATTTTATATAGATAGCGAATGGCATATATATATTCTCTAAGAGAGAGAGGGGATATTTATAGAGATGCTGAGAGATATAGAGATAGATAAAGAGAGATGCATATGAAAAAGATAGATATATCAAACATTAATAAAATTTCTAGATTTTGAGAGACATTAATATAGATTGAGAGAGAATTTTTATTTATTTGAGTTGGAAGCGATATTATAGAAAACTGAAGAGAGAGATAGATATATAAGAAAGAAAAAATTTATAGGATAGATAGTCCATATATATAAACAATAGAGAGATAGATATATATATTCCCAGAGAGAGAGTCCTGATTCATATCTAGATGAAATAATTAGAGAAAAGTTTATATTGATGGTATATAGAAGAATATTATATAGAGAGAGAGAGAGATATCCATATAACATAGATAGAAAAGATATTGATGAACAAAATGGTATGGGAGAGATGGAGAGATATATATATAGAGAGAGAGATGAGATATATATAGAGAGAGAGAGATGGATAGAGATGGGGAGAGAGAGAGAGAGAGATGAGAGAGAGAGAGAGATTGAGAGAGAGATTTTGATATAGATAAGAGATGACAGAATGGGGATATATATAAATTTCATGAGAGAGATGGGGATAGAGAGAGAGAAGAGATGGAAAGAGAGATTGTCAACAGATGGAGAAAAATGGAATATGATAAATAATGAAACATTTCAGTGAGTTTTAGAATTTTTATTTTATTTTTTATGGAGAGTTTCTGGAAAAAAAAGAATAAAAAATATAATTATTATAAAATTTATGACAGAGTCAGGGAGAGAAATGGGAACACGTAAGAAAGAAAGAACAACTTGAGAAATTATATGCACATATAAATATGAGGATAGTGAGACAAGACAAAAAAAATCAGTTTAAATTTCTTCAAAGATTATTTGAAAACACTAATATAAATCCGGATATTTTTATTTCCATATATCTAAGTAGAAGCTCGGTTTATTTTTAGATATGTTTGTTCCGTCTCATTCTCACGTAGCGTCTACAGGAAATCAGAATCCTTAAAATAATGTTTGAAATAATAAACATATACAGGACTACAAAATCAAATAAATAAAATCTATTATTTTAAAATACATATTCAAGAGTATAGAATATTTATCCGAAAAAATTCCAAAGAGAAAAAACTTTTTTATATTCTGACAAGATAACCCAAATGAAATTTATTTAATACTATTTTATATTCATAGGTTATTTATAGCTGTTGATATATATATATTTATCTATAAGTATTTATAGATACCAGCTATAGATCATACATATTTATATATTTAATATATAAAAGGAGAAAGAAAAAAGTATAAGATTTAATATCCATATAAAGATTTGAGAGATAAAATATGGGGAAAGAGAGATTTAGTTCATTTTAAATTGGAAAAATATTTATATTTACGATATCAAAATTTACACAAAATTTTTTAAATTTTAAAAACATTTTCAAAATTTATGGGGGAACTAGTTTATTGTGGTAAAACAATATCGTGTTTATATTGACCATAAGTCCAAAAACAAACTACTTATAGATTTATAGAAATTATATTTTGGTGAAGACTGCATTTTTAAGAAGAATGAAAAAAAAAAAAAAAAAAGCATCTGGTCCCAAAACTTCGGATAAAAAATTTTCAAGACGGTAGAAAAATATATATATATTATATATATATATAAAAAAAAAAGAAAAGATTAAAAAAAATCTTTTTAAAACCACACAATTTAAAATCTGATGATTAATATTTTTTAAAACTTCTCTTTAAAAAATTATATTTAATAAAAAAAACCCCAGTTTTTTTTTCATAAAAATTTCATTTTTATTGAGTTCTTTTGTTTCATTTTCTTATTACTTTGGATTAAAAGAAAGTTAAAATTATATATATATATTTATTCTGACAACATGACATAAGCTTCTGAAAAATTTGGCAGGGTTTCTGCAAAACTATGAACCAAATATTGTATAATTTTTTTTTTTTATTAAACTATTAAGCTTTCAATCTTTAAAGAAACGAAACGAAATTGATGATAAAAAATAAATTTTCCCTGATTTCACTTAAAGTGACAAAATGATTTATAGAATCAGAAATGACATATTTTATTTTATATTTATATTAAATATTAAATATCAAATGGCCAATTGAAAAAAAAATGCTATTAGATTTAAAAAAAAAGAAACCTTTTCAAATACAAACAGTAAAATAAATATTTGAATCAAAGACAATTTTCCTGCCTAGTTAGATTGATTTTTTTTTTTTTTATTAAAAAATTTATTATATTTATCAAAAAAAAAAAAAAAAAAAAGTATTTTATGTAGTATTCTTTTAAATAAAATTTAAATGTATATTTTCCCTATTAAATAAAATTTTTAAAACTTTTATTTAAAAATAAAGAAATTTCTCAAAGTATAAAGCAGAAAACCAATTTCATTTTTTTTCAATAATTAAAAAAAGATAAAAAAACATTTTTTTCAAAATTAACAAATCAAAATAATTTCCAAAATATGAAATTAAAAAGAATAAAATTTTAATTTAATTCTAATATATAATAATATTTTACTTTCTTTTTGAAATATCATAATTTCTCTCAATTTGATAAATTTTTAAAAAATTAATTTTATAATATTTATGAAATGTTAAATTGTCTTTTCACAAATAGAAAAATAAAAATAATTTAACATTGATTATAACTTTTTTTCTCATTATATATATATAATATATATATATATATCAATAAATTAAAAGGTTGAAGGTTTGTGCAAAAAAAAAAAAAATTGTAAAAATTGAAAATCACTCAAAAATTTAAAATATATTAACAATTTAATTTTAAAAAACTAAAAAAAAAGTAAAGAAAAAGATTTGAAATTTATTACAGCAATAAAAAATTTATATGTGTATGTATAATGTATAAAGATATATTTTTGTACATGTCCAGGGTGTCTATAAATTATAATCACAGATTAATCCTACAGTTTAAAATGTATCAAAGTTTATAAAATAAAAATCATCAATAAAAAAACTTTGAAAAAATAAAAGAAAATTATCTACCTTTTAATTCATATATGGTTTGTGAATTTCACTTTCGTTTGTCAAAAGGGAAAGATTTTTTAAATATTATTTTTTTGAATCCTGATAGCCCATGAAAAGGACCCCACCTCAAAATAATTAGAGAAAAATCCTGGTTCATAGATACAAAAAAGAAAACAATGGTTAAAATAAAATTTGGGGTACAAAAAATGAA
>CAHIKZ030002277.1:190000-237500 GCA_903632075.3 Acanthosepion pharaonis | reverse complement strand
GCGTTTTTGTTTTTAATTTCCCAGATATACTTAGAAAGCATTGTGCTGTTTTTGCGTATTTACTATTTGTTTAAGATGTTTCATGTGCATAATTTCCTTTGTTTCAGGGTATTCAGTTACTCCTATAATACATTTTCATTATCTGATGATTTTGGCTTGGTATATTATATTGTTTTGTAAAAAAATTACCATTAAAGGATATTCATTTCTTTATTCTACAGTTAAATTCCATGGGTTTAATTTTATTTCAGGGTGGTTTGTTGATAGTTTTCCTGTTGTTATTATCAACAAATCATATTATCAAAGATACCGAAGAACAAAATTAAACCCACATGTTCAAATTGAAACGATCAAAGGCGGAAAAGTTTATCAAGAATTTTTGCCATATTTTTTATAGAAAAATTTTTTTGTCACGTCAGTTTTTTGTTTCTCTATTTTAAGCATTTCAGATGCCGGGTTGGACTATTAACATTATAGACCCTCTTTGGATTTTATCAAGTGTCTTGAGATTCATAGGATCAGGTCAAATGATTTGGCTCTAATATCTAATTTACAAATTTTTTTTTTTCTTCGCCTCAAATGGATAACATCTGGCAACCTTCGTTTCAAGAAAGTTTTGAAACGCTGATAAAAAAAAAAAAAAAAAAGAAATTGCCCATTCATTAATCTGATATAAGTTTATGCTAAGCATTTTAATTATTCTTTCATGAATCGAAGATGACCTAACGTAAATTTAAGCTTATTTGAGCCAGAATTTCAACAATAAAATGAAAAAAAATATATGTATATTGTTTTTCAATACAATTTTCTATTAATCCAAATGGTCTCAGAAAAAACCTCAACAAATGAAGAAAATACACGTTTGAAATGTCGTTGGCAATATTTCTGACCCATCAGAAGTGCGTATCCATCACCGAAATTGAACCCGGACGAGATAATACGACTCTTAAAAACCAACTTTTTTTGGGTTTATATAGCGAAAATTTATCAAAATGGATGTAAATATAAATTCTACTTTTCACGAATTCCGTATTGTATTATATCCCTTAAACATGGGACTGCGTTTCCATAAGTCACACTTATATCCCTAAATATATCCAGAGCATTAAAAACCTTTCATTATAAATATATACAAGTGATAGAAATATGATATATTTTAAATGAGATCATCTAAAATTAAACAGTTTTTCGAGTCTCTCTATAATATATGTCCTATAAAAACAAATTTCTAGAACAAACCACAACGTAATTAAATGTAATAATAAATAACAAAATCATGCAAACGTGACATATATGGTTTTATAATTACCAATCTAATTTCTTAAACCAATTGATAGGTAGAATTTTTCGAATTTAATACAAACACCTACCCATATAACACTGACAAAAATTTTCAAAAAATAATATTAACTCACGTAAGTTATAGCTTTAGGAAAATATGGATAATTATATATCCCAACATAACAATAATTTTCAATATCCAAACAAAAACACAAATAATAATCCTAACTAAAGTCAATGCATATGCCGTAAAATCTTTTTGCCCATTAAATGAAAATTATATGACTGAAGGCATTATATACAACACACTAGGATCAATTCAGAAGGTGATTTTAAATAATACTTTAGATCCATCACTGAACCGCTGGAGATGAAATTTTTTCAACATAAAATGATATTGAATTGACATCAAATACAAAAAAATGAACAATATATTTAAATATATTGGCGATTAAGAAATAATCATAAGAACGCAACCATTAAATTTTAATTATAAATAATATAAACCAGACTAATCAGAGAACTATTATTTTATATTTTTTTCGAGTTATAGAATCTTTTTAATTGTCGATTGAAGTAATGTACGTCTCCTCCTTTGGGCATCATTTGCTGGACAATCTCGATTACGCTGCCAATTATGATGATATTTCTTCTATCTTCCATAGTAATCCCGGTAGTTTTCTTGAGGATGGGACCGTACTAAATTTTAATAGCCGAATTTATGTAAATAAAAGGATAAAAATAATTGATCGTTCCAACGTTTGATCGACGGATTGTGAGCGACTTTTGCATTTTTCATTTTTTTGAACTGTTCTTTTTCAACCTGTCGGTCAATTTATTTATAATTTTTATTTTTTTTTAAAATTCCATCTTCCCAATTGCGTTAATGCATCTTTTATTGTTTCTTACTCTGAAAATTTACATTTGTCAAAAACGTCTTGGGCTAAAAAATATAAATTCACTAAATAATGAAATTTTTATTTTTGATTAAATCCATTTTTATTTCTTGGCAACAAAGTCTTTCCCAAAAAAAAATTTCAAACAAATAAATGCTCAAAAAAAAAAAAGAGTTTAATTATGAAATTGTTCAATGGAGTTTTAAATTCATATGGCGTTTGATCACTAGTGTAGGAAATATCCCATTTTTGTCAGTGATAAATTAAATCTTATGTAAAAAAACGCCAAATCAGTTATATTTTATTATATCTTACAATATTTATATATAAATATTTATTATATGCCTGTTTATATATATATATATTTATTTTATACTGCTATATATATACAGTATTTTTTAACGATATAAATATTTGAAAAAATTTATAATTTATGGTATTATTTCGGATCATATATATATTTATCTTTCTTAAATTTAATATATATATATATATTTATTAAATAGAGTTATATCTTAATAAACGCCAATCTTATATAAAAAAATATTTGACCTACCCTCTTTATATATATATATATTTATATATATATCTTTTATATATATATATATATTATATTATAATTATTTATATATATATTCAAATTAATTCAAAATATATATCTGCTATTCATAAATTTATTTTATATAACAAAAAGTTTTTTTATATCTTTATACATATATATTAATTTTTAATATTTTATAAAAATGAAAATATAAAATTATTATTTTTGTTTGCACTTATAATTATTTCACATTGTTTAAATATATATATATGTATTTTACATATTTGTATATATAAATATTTTTATATTTATTATAAACAGCAGACTATATATATTTGAGTCTTATATATCTTTATATATATATATATATTTATTTATCTGTACATAAATATATATTTATTATATATATGATATATATATATTTATTATATCTAAATCTATATATATTTATAAATATTATGAGATATATATTTATTCTTCCTTATTTATTATGATCAATATATATAAATATATATAAATAAAAAAATTCAGTTCATATATATTTATTATATTCATATATATATATATTTTTAAATCTTTTGGAGTATGGTGTATTTATTATATCTCATATATATGCATATATCGGAATATATATATATTTAATTAATATATCTCTCAATAATATATATATATATAATATTTATTATATTTGCGCTTATATATATATATATATTATATATACTATTGCATTTTATATATATGAATTATTATCAACATATATATATATATATATAATAGTATTATATCCTTTATTTCATATTTCCCCAACTTCATCCTTGTAATTTTCATTTGTTTTTTTTAAACAGTCCATCAACCAAAATTTATATATATAAATTACCCATATTGAAACATGATTTCTTTTTTGTAGAAAAATTCCAACATGTTTTTATTATGATTTTGATATATATGATATATATATATACTGTTTTATATTTATATATTCTCCAACTTTGCTGTACAGATTTTGGATGAATTTAAGTTTAGAATAAATAAAAAATTCCTGCCTTTATGCAAAACAGATCTTCTGACCCTTTTGATATGTATTTCATGCAATACTTCATTGAATGAATTGATGAGTAGATTTCAACATTGATATATTAGATTAACGTCAACAAATATGTATTGTATTTTTCACTAAGAATTTCTTAGATTTTTTTTTGCCAACTTAATGTCCAATCTCTGCTCTAAAATTTATTCATTATACCTCCAAACTCTGTATTATTTTTGATAGAATTAACCCTTGTTCAAATTTAAACAATTTTTCAAGGAAAAAATTTTCAACAGGGTTGTTTCCAGTTCTAAAGTCTACTTCATCCAAATCTAATATAATTATACTTGTGCCTAGCAATGCAAGATAATGATTTCACACAGGACCTATCTTCAAAACACTAGGGCTTCGATAATTGGGTGAACATATAATATATATATATATTATATTATATATTATATATAAATATTGTATTTATTTATATTACTCAACAAATATATAATATATATATATATTATAATAAATTTATTAATATAAAATATATTCGAACGGAAAATTTTCAAATTTTGGCATGAAAATTGTAAAATAATATTGCTTGTTACTAAATTTTTCAGCAGTCGACAATTCTTTATATAACTAAACACTAGAAACATTTTTATATCGGGATGTTGAAAACATTACTAAAATAAACTCAGACTAAAAATTGATAAATGCTTAAATAATATAATAAAAACCTTAATTCAGTTCTATAACTAAATTAATATTCCTCTACATCCAAAACGAGCCACTTGCCACTATGTGAGCCTACTGTTCAGGATTATTATAAAGTCAGAAATTATGCTAAAAAATACTAGTAAAAAATGAATAATAATAAAGACTATGACATAATTTCCAAATGATATTTAAAAGTTGTTTTCCTTTACAAAGATAAATATTTTGCAAAACAAAATAACATTTAGTAGAGTATGCCATAACTACTATGAATGGTTTCAGTACATTGGTTACAAGGTAAAGTGTGTAGGCTGTGCACAATTGTGTGTCAGGATTGTTAGATCTAGTGTTTATCTGACCAAAAAACCTGGAAAAAAATTAAAATCACAATTTTCTAAAAATGGTTCCTTAAAATAGATTTTCTTTTTATTATCCCCTTCACCAAAAATTTTCTTCTTTTATAACATTTTAATACAAGCAAATCATATGAGGTCAGTATGACGTCAAATTAAACTAATATCATTATTCATTAAGGTTAATTATATTTCTTACTCACAAGTGAATCAGGCTGGATGCCTAAAAAGTGCTTTTTTTTTTTCACAATTTTTAGAGTTCAGCCTTTCATGGATATTTGCTGTATTCTGTCATCCTTGGATCCTTGAGTGCTTGTATGTTTTTATCCCTTTAAGGGAACATAATTTATGGTTTATATATATATGGATATTTTCATTTTCATAAGATATTTTTGACTTTTTCTTTTTTAAATTATTTCATCACAAATGTTATTATAAAGCCACTAAGTTGCAGGGGCTTATCAAATATGAAAGAATATAAAAAAGTTCAAACATTAAGGAATACATGATAATAGAACGTAATATATATAAGTTATACATAAATGTTAAATCAGACTTTTTACTAAGATAAAGATTTTTAAGAAGACTTAACAAGAAGACATAAAAGAGTTTAAACCGACATATGTGATGAAAGAAACTGCTAATATGTATTAAAGAAACTACATCTAGCCATTTCAATTGTAGCATGATAAGACCTTGCTGCCAATCTAGTAATGTACATAAATTCATTATAAATATATATACCATAAAGGAAAGTTCATCAGAAAAATTTGTTTGAAAGTATTTATAACAGGAACAGGAAGCTACATTATGGTGGTGGGAAAGTATATATATGGTATATAATATATAGGATAGGACCAAAAAACAAAACAATAAGAAAATATACAAATTTATAATATGAAAAAATATATAGCCAAATATTGTTCTCCTGGGCACTGGCCCAACACTAATTATTTATGACTTTGCTCAAAGGAATGTTTATATGCTACTTTTTTTCACATTAAAAGAAAAAAGTATTTTGTTTCTCTCTGTATAAAGTCTTGTTCAGGAAGGGAAAGGGTAAATGGATTTTTCATTATAATGTTCTAACATGGATCATGAAATTAGATTGTTTTTTTTTTTTTAATATTCTCACCATTTTTTTTAACAAGGTCTTGAGGTAATAATTTCTCATAATGAATAATTTTTGGAAAAGGTTTTTATTCACATATGATCTGAGTTATCAGTTAAAAAGTCTGGCTGACTGATTGGCGTATGCTACATGCACCTTTCAGTTAAACTCTAATCTCCTTCACCATTTCCATCTCTACTTTATTAACTTTTATTCTATTGACTTGTATGAGCAGCAGGAAAAAATCTGATTCTTCTTCTACTGTTGCTATCTAGTTGCTTCTTATCTTCTTCAATGGTTTTAATTAGATATAAACGTTAAATATAACCAGATTATGTATCTTTTACTCAAATTTGCCCATATATTTATTGACCCATTCATTGATTCTACCACCAAACCTTCTTTAAAATTAAATGCTGCAATTCATGTCCCCAGATTATGTTATGGTAGTGTGTTAAATTTAGAACTTTTTATGTCCATTATTTATATAATTTAAATTTTGTCTAAAGTATTTTATATTATATAATTAAATATATATATATAAAAAAAAAAAAAAATAAAATTTTTGAATTAAAAAAATACATAAACATTTTTTGAAAAAAAAAAAAAAAAAACATGTTTTGAAATGATTAAAAAAATTTCATGGGAAAATAAGAATTATTTGAAATGAAAATGATGGTATTTTCTTAATCAATTTCTAAATACCAATGAAATTTCATCTGTGAACATGAAAGTTGATCAAAATAAATTTACTTGATATTTAGCTAAATTACCGAAAAAACTTGTTTGAATATATATATATAGAACACATCTTCAGAAGACAAATGATAAACAGTTCTAATTTTTCGCGATGAAAAAAAACTCTGATTTTCCCATAACTAATTCTTAACAATCAAAATAGAAATTGATCAAATATATTATAGCATATAATATGATATATAAAGCAAGACTGTTTTTCAGAAAAGAAATAGGGACATTTAGTTTTTTTTTATTCCAGTCAGATTAAAAAGTAATATAAAAACTCTGTCTGCATGTGTTTGCTTTTTTATATAGATAGAGATTAGAAGTTATTACAGATCTAAAGATTAGAGAAAGAGAATACATAATTTTTTAAGATGGCAGAAATGTATTTTGAGAATTGGGAGTGAATAAGCACTCAAAACCTGCAGAGAATTAAAAAGATTATACATTATTTATATATTTGTTACTTAAGGCAATATAAATATATATATATATATTTGATGATGCAATAGTTATACCTGAAAAAATTAAAAAGAAAAAAAATTTTAGAATTGACTTTGGAAATATGAACTCCTAATGTCTATCTTTTTACCAAAGAAATGATTAGAATATTAATAATTCTTTAAAAAACTAAAAAATTAAATATTTTGCATAGAAATGAAAAGATCTGTGTTATTTTTTATTTGGTATGAAGATAAATTATTCTATGAACCTAATAGATCATCAGGATATATACTGGATCCATCATAAAGAGATTTTATATCAATATAAATAGCATTAATGCAATTCTCAGAAAATCTTCAAGTTACTTAGACATTTCCCTGCTGCAGGAAATGGTGCCATGATCCAAGCGGGAATCATTCAATAACATGTAATGACGGATTTAAAGTTCAGTACTGGAAATTTTATAATATTAAAATGTATTACAAAATACTAGAAACATAAATTGCATAATTTTCCTGGCAAGATGAGGTCCATACTAAAACGGACGGAACCATCATTGGCACTTTCTTATATAGTGAATTTCTTTCACTCTTGGAAACTTTCACCAGCAAAAAATTTGTTCAATCTTGGAACATCAAATTCAAGTACCTTCTCTATGGTCAACATCAAAGTCTTGAAATAATCAATGCATCAAATCGCTATATCATAAACATCATCTTCAATGGTCAGGGTTGTAGAAAATATGAGGGGAAAAGGTTTCTGTCAGTCTTATTCAAAACTCTTTCTATCAGAATTTACTGCCCTTTTGATGAAGATACATTTACCAACTCTTGGACAGTGGATTTTCCCTGGAGTTGAGCTTAAATTGTTTGAAACACAAGTCAAAGGCCATGACAAGAGAGAAAGGCCATCAAAAATTCGTTCATTTTGTCCCAACATTACTAAGCAGAAAATTTATGATTATCAGGTCTGCCATTATGCAAGAATTAGTCTACTTAATCAAATGCCATCATCATAAAGGATGCAATCAAATAAGAATTTTGTAATTGATATTCAGATATAAACCGATGATTTTATCTCATATTCAAGAATTATATAATATTTTATCAGAGTGCAATAATGAATGCTTTTGGTAATAAAAAAGTTCTTGATGTATAATAACTAAGGAACATTTATACTAATAACACATATACATATTTTTCTCACTGGTAGCACAACTCTTAGTTTTCAATATGAATGAGATTCGCTTTCAGGACGTTTTTATTGATAAAAAGAACCCCTTTGGTCAATTTCTATTCTACTACTAGTGAGGAACAACCATCTTCATTTATTGATGTGTGTGTTTGATATATATATATATATATAAATATATTTATATATTAAAATCATAACATTAACATGTTATAACATCAGAAAAATCTATATATATATACACACAAATATGGGAAAATATCAGTTAAAACATTACGGGGATAAGAAAGAATAAACAATTAAACCTGATAACATTAATACATCATAAAGTAATTTATCTAGAGAAAGATTATTATATTATTATTATATATATATATATATATATATATATATATATATATGAATAAAAATATACGGAAAAAACAAAAAAAATCCTAATATGCGATTATGCTGTTTTAATGTTAATATAATGTCAACGTCGGACGTTTCGGTCTAATAGACCATCTTCAGGAACATATTCATAAAACATGATTAACATAGACCATATTCAATTCAACATGAAAAAGACGATGGACATAAATTTAACACAATTTTGTATCCAAACAGATAACTGAAATCTTTTATAAGATCAGCGTTCCGTTTAAATTTGATCATTTGAATCGTCGATTTTGATTATTGTTTAAAAAGTTCGTATTTTTTCCATTTCTGTAATATATAAGTTTTATCTTGTTTTAAAATTCTTTTCGTTTTCATTCAAAATGTTTAATGATTTTTCGTATAGTTCTATTCATACGCACGGACGACAAACTGTTGATATTAAAAAATAAACAACATTTCTTGTTTTAAAAACAAAAATATTTGTCTGTTCTATTTTTTGGCTTTAAATTTTATTTTTTATAGTTTTATATATATATATAAATATATATAACTATATTCTGAAGAGAATCAATTAATAGAAAAATATTCAAAATGAACTTTCTGGCGCGAAAAAGATATAATTACCAGTTTTAATCGGATTACTATGTCCATGATAAATAGAAAATATCAGAATAAAAAAGAAAGGAATAATGATATATGTTTATTAAAAAAATAAAGAATCGCCTTTTGAGCTAATGCAAAGGCCTGTTTCAAATGAACGAGACAATGTAGACATCACATTTTGTTGTTATCAAAAGAGAGAGAAAAATTTGTTTAAAGAATTTAAAAAGTTCTATAAATTGTAGTTCAATCTTGCAGTTGAAAGAAAAGATTTTGCTCATACAGAAAGACAAAAAAAATAAACTGCAAATGTATAAACAAAAAGAAAAGAGAGAAAAAATGTTTCCTTAATAGGGAGAAGCGGTTTCAAAGAAAATCAAGCCTAAATCGAAGAGTTTGAATCAAAAAAAAAATTAGCAATACAAGATGCAAAAGAAAACAGAATGACAGAAACATTAAGAAAAAAAAACAAACTTTTGAAGTTCTAAAAAATTAGCATGCGTTTTTTGTTTTTTTTAGAGAGATCACATATAAGAAAGATCAATATAAAAATTCAAAAATTTTAATTTTTCTGTTGAATGATTAAATAAATGATTTCCTTTGTTTTTTAGAAATTGTGAGATAAATATATTACCCTGACCCAGAACCAGGTATTCATTCCATTTCCTTGGATAAATATTAATTGAAGAATCGAGATGTGATCAATTGAGAATCTTCATGATCCAAATGCTATTCATTACACTAATGGATTCCCTAAAAAAGGAATAAATATATTTTCTTTAAATAAGGGAGAGTTGAATTATTTAGAAATAGCTAGAGTCAAACAGGTTCTTTAATCAACAAATGGAAAAATAAATTTATTCAAATCAAATTGAGATTAGATTTGAGGCTTCTTAGACTATCTTTGTTCCAATGAAACACCTAGAACTGTTGTTACGTACGAGAGGTAATGTATCGATTCTCGATATCATTATATATATAATGATTATTTATTTTTCTCAGGTGTGAGTGTGTGTGATGTTATATGTGTGTGTGACAATTAACTGATTTTCAATCCCTGGGAAAAAGGATGGATAACAAAAATATATATAGTTTACAGAAGAAAATAATAGGATATATAATTGTTTTTGGATATAAATATAGTTTTAGATCTGACCTGCGATCTTTTTCAATTATAATAGAAGATTCCTTTTGAATTTAATTTGAATATCGAATATTATAATGAAGAATGTTGACAGAGAGCTGGAATTCCACTGTCTCTAGGAAGAGAAAAGAAAATTTGAGGAAGTAAAAGGGTTTGAAGAGAAACTGTTTTGACAGTTCTCTTTTTGACTTTTTCTAACCTATTGGCAAGGATTAAATTCATCCGATGGGATTCTTCTAGAGAAAGAGAGCTCGTCATAGTATATTTCATGAAAATATTCTAACGAAAAGAGAGGAGATCAATATCACGTCTTCTGTTCCCAGAGACTGAGTCGAGATGTCAGAAAGGAAAGACAAATTTTTTAAATCAGTAAAGAATTTTGTAAATAACGGAAAATGAAAAGCAGAAACCTAATGACCCTTGAACAAATTCAATTGAAGAAACCAATGACAGATTTTGTTAAAGATTAGTAATGATGGAGCCAGATTGAAATGGAAAAAAAAATTTGAAAGATATCATAAAAAATGAAAGTGATTGAGAAGATATGAAGATACATTTAAAGATTATATGAACCAAATATAGAGATTTAGAAAAGAAAAAAAGAGTAAAAAGCGTAACATAAATACTTAAAACTTAATTCAACAAAAATGACCACCAAGAGTTGAAAATATAGTCAAATAAACTTTTTATATAAGTTAGTGAATGATATCTTTGTTTTTTTTATCAATTCATATTCACAAAGACAAAACATCCCGACTTTTTGATAGGATACATATATCTCTATAGATTTAGATATATAAAAATTTATATTTATTTCAATATATAAAAATAGAATGATTTGAATATACAAATATCTGAACAATATATTAAATGTGCTCATTTTAAAAAAAATCTTTTCCCACATAAACGTTTAAAAAAATTTTTTCGTATTGCATTGAGTTATTCTTGTTTCTGAATGCCTTCAAAATGTCAACGGCGACGGAAAAAATGATCCTTTTGTTCAAATTTTTAATTATATATATTTTTAAAATTTTAAAATCTGTGAGGATTTTTGGAAAAAGTGCACAGCTTACTAATTTTTGGATATTGTATTTTTCAAGATATTTTAGAATTTTCTTCAATGCATAACAAAATTTTGAATTTTAAAATTTTCAAATCAGGTTTAACAAAAAAGATTTGGAAAAAATGAAAAAATTATTTTTTAAAATTTTTTATTTAAATGTTAAGATTTTTTGATTCATTCCTTTTTTAATTCAGAATCAGTATTCTACGTCAATTTCTTTATGATTTTGGTTTCATATGAAAACATTATCAATATGTTTCTGTATTTAATTTCAGGAACCAAAAAGTTTTATCCTGTTGTTAAATTTTTCATTTCATTTATCAAAAGAGTCTTATCCATTTTTCTATCAAATTTTTCCTAAAGATTTCTTGTAAATCGGATAATCAAACCAAATTCTTCATTTTCTTTAAATTTGAAAGATTATTCTTTAAGGAAATTTCTTTGGAAACTTTACATAAAAAAAAAATTAAAACCGCCTTTAATTTCAAATAGCTAAAAAAAGAAATTATAAATAAGTTAACTTTTGAAACATTATTTTAAAACGTCTCTTCAAACTGAAATATAGAAAAATTTGCCACTCCTTATCAATCTAAAAAATTTTCCTAAATTTAGAATTTGAAAATATTATTTTTAACATAAATTTTTGTCTTTTTCTAGCTTAAACAATAAAAAATTGCTAAAAAAATTCTTTTTGAAAATTATTTTTCTATCATAACCAATTTTCCCAAATTTTTATATACCAAAGGTATTAAAAAAAATTAAATATTAAAACATTTTGGCGCGTATCTTTTTATGATTGAACAAATTTGAAAATAATTTTAAAATTGTCTAATTGACTCAGATTAATTTTGAACCGTTTATCTGATAAATGATTAATGTCTCTTTATTGTCATTATTTTTTTATTTGAAAATTGAACACTACTTTTTCAAACAAATGAAATTCCGCAATTCTTAGCGAATTATACTTGATTATAAATTCTCCCTGTTTGTTTGTTTTCGTTTTAATGGGATTTGTCGTTTCCCAAATCGATCATTAATAATGATTTTAATTATTTAAAACATTTTAAATGTATATTGATTCATTTTTTAAAAGAGTGAATCTATATATATAATTATATTTATAAATATATTTATAAATTTTATCATTCAGAAAAAAATTAATTTTATAAGATGGTTATTTTTTATCTTTAACAATTCAAAAAATTTTTAATTTTCTCACCTTGAAGAATTTATCTTTATTTTTGACCAATGTAATTCGAATTAAAAAAATAATTAAATTGAATTTTTATTATGTTTTTTTTTTACATGAGACTGGAAATTATTTTTATTAAAATATTTTGAGATAATTATAATTATATATATATATATAAAATATATATAAAAAGTGTGTGTCGTGTGTGTGTGTATATAAAATTTGTGTGTAGTTGTGGCACCATGCATACCTTACGAGCTGAAAAGAAATATTCATAAATATATGATTTGTTTTTTTACGGTTTGTCAACCATTTGATAATTATTTAGGGCTGAAAAATATTTTGGGTTTTAAGAATAATTCTTTCTTTACGTTCAAGCGATCTGGAAGAAAGAAAAAGAAAAAAGAAAAAAGAAAAAAAAAAATAATACGAAAACAGGTCATAGGCGAGCACACACGCTCGATTGACAGATAACAGATGTCGAAAAATATCCAGGTCAAGCATCTGACCTACTTCCGTGTCCACGAAAAAATGGAAGTTTGTTATCAATTGGTTGAAGAAACGAAGTTTAGGGACAATGAAAAATTTGATAAGTAACAATGATAGGTGGAGATAGGGAAGTTTATCTGGGGATGTATCTAAGATATGAAGGCAAACCATTAATACGAAAACACAGACAATTTCCAGAATTGGAAAAAAAAAAGCACACAAGATGATGTTGCTGAAAAAATTTTTTTTTGATAATAAAGATTTTTATTATCAGACCTTCGAGCGGAAAGAAAAAAGTGAAATATTTTATTCGTTCACGAAAAACGCCAACAGGTCTGAGAAATCCCTTTCTTAGGTCATATCCAATTAGCGATAAACTGCTTGACAAATACCACGTGTTAAAAAAAAAAAGGTGTCATCTTCAGTCGCTCATGATAAGGGCGATTTAAATTTTTTTTTTTTTTTTTAAGCAAGGTGTTTCTTCCCCCCAAAACAAAGCCACGGATTGTCCACGCCCGACTAAAGACGTCATTGGCTAAATAAGATCACATGACACACGAAGGAGGAGGAAAGATACCCGACCAGGACCTCATTGGCCGAGAGCGGTCACGTGACGCACGAGGAGAATCGGTCGACGCCCTTGTCAGAACCTCAAGTGTGAGGAGCCGATACGAAGAAGGGGGGAAGGGGTATACGCCCTCAGAGGCACAATAAGGAAGTGGGAGTGAAAGTGAATTACCGAAAATGGAAAATCCCTAACCAGAAATAAGAAGGGTGGATACGTATTTAGAATTATCAAGAAAACCCTGGCGCCGACAGACCCACCCCAGTTTTTGACTGCGTCAATAAAAAGCGAAACCCCAACCGACAGAAATCAGAGTTCAGCCGCGGACGGCAGGCGGGCCAGGGCAGGATCGTTCGCCCCTTTGCGGGCAGAAGAGGCCAGTCCGTTTGGCCTAAGTGAAGAAGTTCGTCAGACCCAAGCCGAAGAGAAGAAAGTTCGTTTGGCACTGACGGCGGAGATGAGTGACCAGTAATTCAGACCGAAGAGAAGAAGACCAGAAAGAAGAAGTTAATTCGCGCACCGACGGCGGAGATGAGTGACCAATAATTCAGACTCTGAAGAGAAGAAGTTTGAGTTGAGCCGCGGACGGCGAAAGAGATTTTGCCGTGAACGACAAGCAGAGATGAGCGCCCAGTGTTGAAACCGCGTCAAGATAGCTGACCAAGATTCACGCACACTTCTGGACTCTTCTTCAACCAAGAACAAGTAGTTTGAAGAGCGACTTAGAATCAGACCACAGAAATAAGTTTTTTTTCGACTTTCGTCCAAAGACACACCGAAACACAAATTTCTTAGAGAGCAGACAACTGGAAGCCTTAAAGTTGCCTAGTAAAAGCGTCGTGCCACAATCCACAGAACGGGTCGGGAAGTAGACATAGTCCTATGTACCGAGCAAATAGACATAAAAGTTTGTTACCTTTTTTCTTGATACGTTGGACCTTGTGAGTTTTTTTTTTTATTTTCTTTTTATACATAATTGTGTGTTATCACCCCCGTTAGACTCAACTTGCATTACGGCCCCAACCCCTGTTTGATCTCGTCTGTCTAAGATCAATTCACAACGTGGGTAGGCAGACCGGAGATCAGTGCAGTTACCCTGGTAACCAGGCGTTGGAAGCGGGTTGGGAACGACGAGGCTGGTATCAATCTAACCAAAGGGTTAGAACGTCACGTTTGGAGCAGCGAGGAGCGAACAGCTGACGCCGCGACAAAAGACGTCACAACTGGTGCTGTCCGTGACCAGGATATCAGAGCCTGGGGAGCACGTGACGTCACAATTGGCGCCGCGAACGGGATCGAACGACACAGTCGACGCTGCGACCGGGGACGACGTCACATATTTTAGAAAAAGCTTTGGTATAATATACAAATAGGGAAAATATGAGAAACGAAAAAATTAAAGAAAATGTTTCGTATGTACATAGTCTTCCTATATATATTAACTGCTGTTCATAAATCAAAAATTTTAAAAACTTAATAGAAAAATCTAGAAATGTGGTTCTAAATGAGGATACTGGAATACCATGGACCGAACAATAATTTGGTAACGAAATTTTTAGTGAAAAATTAAACAAAAAGAAATTCATATTTCTTAAATTCGGATTTTGTGTCGATATTTCAATCAAATATTTGAGGAATCTATTCTATTTTATTTAAAAAAATTTGGACAGATTGAATACAAGGAATTTTGGGGTGTTTCTTTTTAAACATTATATAAACATCCAAAAAAATAATCATTCCTCATAAGTTTTGACATACTTCAACCATAACGTTTTGAAAAATAATTTTTTTTCATTTTTTATTAAAGGTACAAAAACCTCACATAAATCTCTCGTAGGATTTTTTCTCCAACTGCATAAATATCATTAAGATTTATTATACATTTTTAATTTTATTACATTTTCATAAAATATGGATATTTTATTAAACATTTCTTTTGATAATATTTTTTATTACTAAATATATTTTTTGTTTATTAATAAATCTTTTTTGTATTTCTTTTCCTCAAACAATGCATTCAAAATTGTAGGAATCATTTTGTGAAAAAAAAAAATGCTAATGCTATAGAACTATTTTTCTATTTTGATATTTTGAGCCAAATAATTCTAAAAAAAATACAAAAACAATTTCATCTCATTTAATTCGTATAATTACTTTTTAAAATAATTTTTTGTATATAAAAAAAATTCTTATTTTTATTTTCAAATAAAAAGGTTTTTCAGTTCATTTCAATAAATGGATAAGAATTGAATGATATAAATATATACAATGTGTATCAATCTATAAAATCAAATGGTATAATGATTATTAAATCTGTTTAAATGAATTAAAAGAATTTTTTATTCAAATCAGCTGAATTTTCCGCACATCCTCTAATTCAACCAATCTTTTTTTAGTTAATATACCATTCCAAAAAAAAAAAAAAAAAAAAAAAAAAAAAAAAAAGAAAAACCAAATTAAAAAAAAAAAAACAACAAAAATTTAAAAAAAACGCAAACAACCTCCTTTTTTATCTTTTCTAAAATCTGGCTTTTTAAAAGAACTTTTAGAAAAAAAAGATATTAATTTGTATATATATATTTACCAAAGAACATTGTTTGTTTTATAAAGCTAATTCTTCAAAACTATCCAAAAAATATCAAATTTTCAACTTTTGACACATTTAAATTTCATGCTCAACGTCCAAATCAATCGATTTTTATAATTTTGACCATCCAAATATATAAAAAAAAAAAGTTAATTAAATATTCTTTCTATATGATATGCATTGTTTCATCTTTTCAGATAATTATTTCATATATAAATGGTTTTTTAAAATACCATATATTATATGACAATCATTTTTTTGAATTTATATATAATCCATATATCATGTCCATTATCCTCTTCAAAAATGTCATAAAAAAGGAAATTAAAAAATAAATCTCAACAAAACCCAAACTGCATGTTTTTTAAAATTTAATCCAAATCTACATTTCTGTTAATGAAAATTTTCACTACAAATAGGGAATAATTCAAAAATTCAAGATAGCAATATTAACGGTGCAAATAAACTTGGCTTTCGTTAAATATGAATGAAGTAATTTGATTAAAAATAATCTCATGCCCCATCTTTTAATTCAATCAATGGACAAAACCTAAAATGACAAAAGATTCACGATTTCATTCATCCTTTTCATTTTGATTTCCAAGTCATTTGTTTTATTTGACATTAGGGACCTTGGAAGTATAAAATAAAATGAAAAAAATTAAAAAAATTAAAATTGGAAAAAAAAATATATATTTATATATAAATATATATATATATAAAAATATTTTATCTTTTCCCTGGAAAATGTACAAAAATTATTTTTAATCCAGAACTTTGTGGGATTAAAGATCCTCATAAAAAAAAATATCAAAATTGTTTATAGGAAACATTATGTCCATGGATTCCTTCGTTTTCACAATAAAAGCACTATCCACAATATTTTTATTTTCAATTGCTGAAGGTTGCATCGTTTTTTTCCAAAAATTCAAATTAGAATAGACTTTTAAATAAATATACTGTTTGATGAATTTAGGTATCCAATGAAAATAACGTTTAAAGTAATAAAATTGTCCGAATCGATAAATAATAAATATATTCCAGGAAAGTCTCAACCTCATCAATGATGATTTTAAAATTTTTTTAAAGACATCCTATCATTAAAAGAATCGTCATTTCAGAACAACGTTTGTGAAAGAAACATTAAATGTCAACCTGAATCATAAAAGTTCAAACTTCTGAAATTGACCAAGCATCATAATTTTGGTCGAATCAAAAGAATCTTTGATTAAGTGAGCCTTGCAATTGGCATGGCCAATTTACACAAGTCTCTGCTTATAAAAAAATCAAAAAAAATATAATAAAAATTCCTAATCAAAAAATGGTTAAACATTTAAATAGACTTATATGATATGAATTTTTCAATAATATATGTTTGGCTCATAAATATAAATAATAACTATTAATGGTGAAATTTTTATTATGCAAATCGATTTTTTTTTAATTATTAATTTATTTATAAAATATATAATATGATTTCCATATTTTTTGCTTAAAAATATATTATAAGAGAATTTTATTGAATAACGAAAATTGAAACTGATAAATTTGACAAGATGATTTAAATTAAAAAATGTATTTAAAAAAAGTCAAAAATTTATTAATTTCGCCATATCTTTTAATTTATAAAAAGAAAATAAAAGTGCATGCATATAGTTAAAATATTGTTTCACGTTAATGGAAATTTGAGATTTCTCGCCAGTTTTCTTGCTGATCTTACAAAACATTACACCAAACGTAGATAGGAAATTTCAGTCCGAATGTAAATAATATAAATAAATTAATATTATAAAAAAATTTTTTTGAACATTGAATTAATAAATTAAAATTTTCATATATATATATATATATTATATATTTCTTTTTTTATTAAAATTCTTTTTGTAGTTTAATTACGATAGTTTATTCTAATTGCATATCTGTATTTAAATTTGAAATAAATTAAAACTAATACTTGAGGGCATCCATTTTTTAAAAGCAAAAAGATCAGTAACATTATAATAAATATAATTATATTGGTCATAAAAATATGGAATGGCTATCTAGACGACTTTTGGAACAAGATAATTCCAAACATTATATATATAGTATAAAAAGAGTATAATAAAATTCAAATATATAAAAAGATTAAAAAATAATAATATTCTATTTAATAATTGATCGTAAAAAGTCACCGTATTTCAATAGCATTAATTATATACATATAAATTTGAATTTATAAAAAACTCGTTGTCATCTTTTTTCAAATGGCTGAAAATCCGTAGTCGAAATATTTTATATTTTGGACAATTTTATACACTTATTCATAAATATAATATATATTAACATCAATAAAATTAAATAAAAAAATTGTTCCAATTTTAATTATTCTTTATATATATATGTATAAAAAGATTATTGTTTTGAATATGATACATATATATATATATATATATATATATATATATATATATATATATATATATATATATCTTCCATTTGATGGCGACTATATTTGCAATAGAAAGATGCCTATAAACATAAATGGGCCTGTTTGCAATTCAAATTAAGACAAAAAATGAATCCTATAAGGAAAAATATGGGGAGTAAAAGTGAAATAATTGCCTTTTTTTATGTCTTTTTTTTCTGTTCATTTTTTTCTTTCTTCTTTCCCACTGTTTTCATTGGATAAAAAGGGTAGAAAATTACAGGACCCAACGATAAGATAAAGACAAGATATGCCAGAGTTTGGGTTTGCTTTCGGAGAGGTAAAAACAGTTGAGATGTCGAAAAGGGCTTAAAAGATTGAATTAAATCCTGGTTCCTGCCCCAATGATTGAAATAAATGGTTCAGTTCGACAAAAAACCATCTTTGGAGACGGGGGGTACAACGTGGAAGGAGTCGTTGAGGAAATGTGATAGTGTCCGTTGACGGTGGTTGGAAATAATCCGTGAATGTCAAGTTGAAGACAATGAAACTATAAGAAAATGATGGTACAGAAATGAGGACTCCGAATGGATATATTGTAATATAATATATATATATATATGTATATATATATATATCAAAAAAACCGTATGTCAATTTTAATAATGGGCGTAATACGTTTTATATTAATACCCCTGCTTATGAAATGAATTTATGAAAATTTTTAAAAAAGAATCATCTTTTCCGTTAACCATTTGGCTTGCCAGTAACGCGAACTTTTAAAAAAGATAATTTTAATGACACAGCATAGTGTGAGGTGGACATATTACGACAGCCTTTTATGATATTTTAATATTCAAGGAAATCGGTGGAGAATGGATAGCGGCTCGGATTGAGGAATCGGATAACTGAGTTCGAATTCAGTCAATCCATTACATTCACTTACGTTCTAATACCCTTGGGAAAAGTATGAATCCTCTTCTCACAAGCTATGGGTAAATAGTAGGAAAGACCGGATTCTGTAGCCTTGGATGGCAATTTGTCTACCGCAGAAAGAAATAGCAATCTACCGCTGGAAAAATCTGCCTCGTCAGTCATGTATCGAAAGATGCATGATGGCCTAAGCGTTTATCACACATGGAACATAACTGACAGATAAAACAATACCAGGGCTGTGGTGGCACCGTTAAAGTTTAATGAACCTAACACACTCCTTCCAGCGAATCCGAATAATCTTGGGAAAACCCTACAGCTATACAAAGGTCGTACTTTCTGGATATTTTAATAAATATTTTAAGATAAAGTATTTATTCAGTTACTACACTATCATTTTCAAGCAAATAAAATCGATTTATCTAAGTTAAAGTTAAGTTCTTGTATCTTCTTTTGTTCATAGTTAAGTTTACTACAAAAAAATGCAAAATCATCTTTGACGATAAAACATCAACAGCGCGAGGCCTCTGATTGGAAGGTTTTACGGAAACAGGAAGCAATTTTAATTGCTATTATTCCCAGGTCCATCCTGGCCCGTGGTAAAGAACACATAGCATTAAGGTCACAATGTATCTTGGAACGGTACTAAGTACTGAAATTTTTCATCAAATCACTAGCAAAAAAATAAAAAATTACAAGTAAAAAGATCAGCAATACCTTTTTTGATGTCGGAAAGAATTTTGCTCTCAAATGAAAAAGTCTATACTGGACTGTCTATGCTATAAAAAAAAAATTAAAACAATACATGTGACGTCCAAAAAACCTCTCTTCTGAACTCAAATGACTTGGTATTGGTCGCGGCACCAAATGTGACGTTCTAACCTTTGCTGATTCGGATGGGAATCTGGTTAGATTCGATATCAGATAAAACAAAGTCTCCTTTGAAAAAAAACTGTCTGTGGCCTACAAGGAATAACAAACGAAATGTCCCCAAATTGATCAGAAACTACACAAACTTTTTTGTCTTAAGAGCAACAACTAAAATGGATAACATATAACTGAAATTATGAAAAGAAAAGTAAAAAATAACTAGGAAGGACCCCCCCGCTGGAATAATTGGATTTGAGAAACCTATTTTTCGGAAAATTTGTTTTAATAGAAAGAACTTATAAATTTCGACCAATGATAGTACTGCCTTCTCGGTCAATCAATGCCATCTGTTTATTTTAAGAAGAAAAAATTTGTAAAAACGTATTTATTGGATAGCTTTAGTCCATGGAAAAGTTCGACGATAAAAATTCAGGTGAATCATCTTAGAAATAGTTCTTTCAAAATTTAGTCAGCATCAGTGATGTTCGTATCTCAGATCGATCATTAACCTTCTTGGGCTAACGTCTGATTTTTCGCTGGAAAACTATATTGAATCCATTGCTCGGTCAGCTGCTAGGAAGGTTGGTTTACTGAAACAATCTTTCAAATCAAGAATCCCCTTTTTATATATCTGTTTAAAGCCCTATCTATTCGTCCATTTTAAATATTTAACTGCAAATTCCTTCTGGTCTTTTAAGGGTTCTCAAGAGCACCTTGATAAAATCAACGATCTGAAGATATCAAGGCAAAAATTTAGTAAGAGACTCTTACGGAGTTTCCCCCGCTGTAAACATGATCAAGCCGAGACGCCAGATCAAGACAAATATTTTTCTTCCAAAGAAGACCAGAAGCATATTGTTTGTCCTTTTATCAAAAATCAAAGAAAAAAAAATCTTGTATCAAAGTCCATTTTATCTTGCTTCAATTCTTTTTTTTCCATGGTAATTGTTCTGATGAGCAGTTTCCATTCCATCTGGACGCCGAAGCAGAACTAAACTGACAGTGTCTTATCAATTCAAAAGCAGCTGACTAGATGCAACCGTAAATTCTATGCTAACAGGTTCTTTGCTCGCAGTTATTGTTTGTAGAACTCCGTTCTGGTTCCATGCTTTCCAGCCAACTTTAATCTGCAAAAATTTAAATGCAACGTTATATGATGTCTCCTTGATTACTCTTCTGTTGCTCTCGCTACTTAGTAATTGCACCTGTTTATAACTCTTCCACACCCAGTAAATCCTTGCGTCTAGGTGGCTTTACAACCTTGCTTGGGGTGAATTCGATTTAAAACAAAATAAAAAAAACCAAAAAAACTTGAAGATCAAAGATTGAAAATGCAATAAAAATTTTAAGGGTTTATTTAATTCTCAGAGAATGACGTTAAAAAAGCTCATGATATGAGAAGCGTAGATCTTTGACAGTTCTGATTTCGTTCTCTCAAAGAGGGAAAAAAACGATATAAGTTTCTTAATGCATTGTAAGAAGCGAAAAAAAAAAAGTTCGAAAATTAAGCCTCTATCGAGCAAAGGATATCCTCTGGAACCTCCAATTTATCTGCCCTAAATATGTGGCAGGATTATTTAGAAAGATATATCTTCTTTACCTTCAGCTCCACTGTGATTAATTGTCAGGATTACTTTTATCCGGAAAAATAAATGGACTTATCTCGAACGGTGTAAAAGGATCAAGCAATTTTAGAATCTCTGCATCGAAAAAAACATCATTAAATTTAGTTAATGATGTGTAAATATATAAAACCTCATCACTATTTCTTTATTTAATCAAATTTTCTTTTCATCTCAATGAAATGTTGTTTCAACTGAAATTTTTTAAAACCTTAAACGTAAGACCCAACGTCACATTCTTTGTCTGTTGTTCAATTAGAATATCAATCGTTATCCAAAAGAATCTGTTCTAGCTGCCAATCGTCATAATTGGAAAATTTAACACTTTCATGGCACTTCCCATAGTTTTCTCGCGTGGCTTTAAAATTTAGGGGGAATTTGATTAAAAATTCTGTTGTTAAATCATTGGCTTTTCAATTCGTTTGCTAAATGAACATCTTTAAAACTATTCATTATTTTATTTGTTTAGTTCTTTTTCAAATTTATTTAAAGGTCCCACAGACCAAAAGGATAAACGTGGTACAGATTGTCCATCAATCAGGTAATCTGTAACCCGGTATTAATTTCACCAAGGGCGAGTTCAAATTTCCAAGGCCACCACTCAGACCTATCACTACTGTTTAAATCCTTCGTAAGTTAGGCAGAGTTTAATTTTTTCAATCAAGTCGCTATTCAAACGATGGGACATGTTTCGACTTGTTTATTTTGTTTTTTTATTAAAGCCTTCTGACTTTTTTGTATCAATTTTCATTTCTCTAATTATAACGGTAAACATAATCTTCTTTGGACATTATGGACGACGTATGGTGTCTATGTTTTCTGTCCATTCAGGATGTTGGCGATCATGGCTCTTCACAATGTTCTTTATAGCTCTGAATAAAATTTATGTTTTTGTTATCTCTCCTAAACTTTGTTCCGTCATCCATTTATTTAAACTCGCTTGGTAGGTTATGCGTTGTTTCAATGAGTATAGAATTTTCCAAGAACCTCTTTTCTCATTATAGCCCAAGAAATTGCAACTGCCTCTTTCTGACGTGAAGCGTTTTCATTTTCTCTAAAACTTTGTCATTGCTCCCACGTTCAGTCCATGATATTTAATGTCTTTTAGAACCATTTTTAGTTTGAAAGTCTGTTCTTTGATCTGTGAGCAAGTTTGTCTAATTTTCCCTGTCATATACCAACGAGGACTGTAATCGTAACGATTTTTTTTGTTTAATATTTTACTTTCGAAGTCATCTTTCGCTATCCCAATACACACAGGTGGAGAGTATTAAATTTTAAATAAAGTCCTTGCGAGCCTATTTATATTTTTGATCTATTGTCCTCATCTTTGAGCCATTTTATTAAACTTTCCATATTACCTAAGCTTCCAGGTTGTTGGAATGTCGAATGAAATTTTATTTTGCTCACTGGCGTGACTGTTGGCCAGTATATCAACGTTTATGCAAATGACTGTCAGTTATCCGTTATCTCCTGTCAATAAGGTCCACCTTCTCCAATAGATAGATAAAGTCCTTGCTGTTTTTTTACGTCGTGTGGGAAGAATTGACCTTTGATTGCAAATGAGTGCGTCATTTGAAGGGAAACCAGGATGTTGGAAATTGTTTTGACCAAAGGCAACTGCGTTGTGCAACAGCAAAAAGCAGCGATGAGGAAAAATTTACAATGAAATTCAATGGTCGTTCGTTGTTGTCAGCTTATTTTTTTAACAGTGTCCTTTTTTCTCCTGCATTGAGACGCCGAATATGGCAAGCCTTTTAAAAATAATTGTATGTCAGTAAGAACCAAGAGAAGGAAAATTCCAATGGGGCTCTAAAGGAATGAACTCCGCAGTGGCCGGCCACTTTCCAGGATGATGATGCCAATTAATGAAAAACATAGACGATGACAAGAATCTTCTGATTTCATGACTTCATCTGCATTCGTAGGGAACCAGTATATTTTGACCACAGTGCGTACCGAATCACACTTATTATTATGAAACCAAAATCCAATGCAACGAACCGGACGGTCTGGTTTCTTGTTGCTTTCGACATCAAAATTGTAAAATATTTGAATGTCCAGTATTTCCAAGAAAAAAGAGTCCTTGTCAAACATTTCAAGGAATCCAGAATTGTCACCAAATGTTCCTCATCACAAAAACCTCTTCTACACCCATTCAAATAATGTTTTCTATCTGATGGATTAGTCGACAAGACTCTCAACTATGAAATAAAACTAACAGGCCAAACCATCACTGAATTTTATGCTTTCACCAGTTGGAACGTATGAAACAGATACAGGAAATAAACCTAGCGTATTAGCTAATCGCAGGAGTGTACTGTTCCTCTATGGCGATGCCAGGATTCACGTAGTGCAGGTGGCCAGCAATGGCATACGGCGACTTGGCGGGAAGACAGTGCTATCCACTTTACTTCCCGGACCTTGCTGTACTGTACTGTACTGATGCGGCATTCACCCTTGGCGGATTGAGCCGGCTTCTTCCTGTTATAAGATTCTTGGGATAAATTACAGAAGTAAGGTACCCAGGCCTACTCGGATAACGTTCTTGCTTGCCGCGGGGTTCCCACAGACGCAGAGACAGGAACGACCAGAAGCCGCCGGTTACCGATGCAGACGCTCCTTGGATTTTCACCAGAGCCCTTGTTACCCGGCGTGTGTGTCAGACCTGTCCGCCTTGGGTGGCTCTACCAGGAACGAAGTTCCGGGCGGCATAGCTCTGACACTACCCCCCACCAACTGTGAGGTAAGGGTTGGACAGATTACTACCTATTCCATTCTGTTTCCAACTACCCCGTCTAATCCTTCCTGGCTCTCAGATGCTTAACCCGGTGATCGTCTCACAGTCGTCTTTGCGTGATTTGACTTAAGCGTTAGGGTGTTTTGCGCAGCCAGGCATCTGGTTGGCAAAATTCCTGGATGCCAATGGGGATTACTTGGCAGACTTACCCAATGTCAAATTTGCTATATAACTTTTTTTCCTACTAAATAAAAAAACGGCAAGGACATTTGGCTTACCTTGTATTTGTTTGATTTTAGTATCTCCAATTTATAATTTGCTTGTTGGGCTGACTCTTTTGCTAACAACCATACACGCTGTCTTGTAATTAATGTTTAGTCCTTTCGTTTCTCTTTCTTTCACTATCTTCTGTAGTTCTAGTCGTTTCTTTTGTGTGTACTATCAACACTGTCATCTGCATATCTTATGTCAAGAGTTTGGCCGCCAATAGATAAAGTAAAACACTTGACAAAGGCTTAGGTTATATACAACATTGTCAAAGATAAGAAAATCGAGAGAAATCCAACAAAACCACTTATCAAATCATTTGTTCCGGACTAGCTTTGATGAACCTGTAGTTCAGGGAGCAATCTTCGTATCAAATTTTAGAAACGAATGGTTTAGAGTAACACTGGTGAATGTCACCTCGTTCTTGAGAAGAGAAACGAAAATTAATTTTTGTAATGCTATTAAATGCCATTTAATCAGAATGGCGTTCCGAGAGATTAGTATTGTAATGTTAACCGCTGTATTTTAATCAGAAGAGCTCTCCAATGGATTAGCATTGTAATGATAGTATTTAATCAGAAAGAAAAGAAAATGGCGCTCTGATGGATTTAACTGAAGAAAGAAAAAAATAGGAGTTGACAAAATATAATTTAAATACTATAAAGAAAGAAAACATGCCATATTTTAGAAGAGGCTGACATATTCTTTCATGAAAACAACAGAAAAAATATGAAGCCTTAAGAAAACTGGAGTTTGGTCATACAGTGACTGTAGAAAACAACACTGAAAATTAGATTGAGATTTACTCGCTATGAAATCCATTTGCCAGTTTGCCAAACAGTTGTATATCTACTGGTGACGTTCAGTGTACTCATTCAGTAGCTGAGGAATGGTATTGCATGAAGCTGGTATCTCTGCGAATAGGTGAGGGCGTCCATTTACCCAAGTCACCATGTCTAGTATATCGCCACCAATGACAAAGAGTGATTCTTGCCATATGTTATTAAACTGAACATAGCTAAATCTGCAACATAATGAGGAAAGAAGGAGTAGGAAATTTGACACGCACGGATATATTGAGGGATAGGGGAGAAAAGAGAGTAACCTACCCGTTGAGTAAATAAATGGTAGAGAAATGAATGGGGGGTATAAGAGTGAAAAAAAAAACGTTGCTTAGATATACAAAGGAGAGTCAACTGGAGAGCCAGTGGGGGGTGATAAATTAAAGAAGGGTGACTTACATAATTGACTTCATTTAATTGTTTTTTTTTTAAGTTTTCGAAACTTAATATTTTGGTGTGCCTAAATTAAAAGTTAAAATTTTATCAGATATTTAATGTTTTGCAGTTATGCACACGTTTAACGTGGTGACATTCTCAAAAATATATATTACCCATTCCTAATGGTTAAAGTAGCCTCTTTGTTAATTTATCAATTACTGTCAGAAGTTAATATCAAACATTATATACCCCGCTCGTCTTGAACATGAGAAAAAGGAGAGATACCTTTATTTATTTTTTTTTTTTTTTTTTGTATTATTTCAATCCTGGTCACAATACTGGCAACCTTAGCAGAGTAAGTTATTTGCTAAATTCCCCTTAACTTTCTTACGGCAAATTAGTCAAAAAAAAATCTCAGCCAACGAGTCACGGTTGTCAGTTGGACATCTCAGTAACAAACAATATGGTGTTATAAATCTCAGCCAACGAGTAACGGCTGTCAGTTGGTCATCTAAGAAACATACAATATGGTGTTATAAATCTCAGCCAACGAGTAACGGTTGTCAGTTGGTCATCTAAGAAACATACAATATGGTGTTATAAATCTCAGCCAACGAGTAACGGTTGTCAGTTGGTCATCTAAGAAACATACAATATGGTGTTATTTTAATAAATTATTAGATTTTTTCAATAAACCAATTCTGAAGGCCTTTTGATTACTACATTTAATTGATCTAAGAAAATTAGATACTTAGCCTGAGACCAATAAATTCTGGACATGATTCATCCTAATATAAACTTAGTAAAGAGCGCAGTGGATGAAGAGTTTAACTTATAACGCAGGTTATAACTGTTGTCATGCTCTTTTAAAATTTTAGTCTCTAACTGCACCCTTTTGCGTACACAATGAGTTATATTGATTGACTGCAGTATACATAGTTTACTAAAAAATGAACGTGTCATTTCGATTTTTACACATGCACAATTTGAACAAGCAACCACGTAAAACAAAAATACAAAGTGTAAATGCAAAGGTTCACTTACTTTTGCACATATTAATTTATAATTAGTATTTTTATTCCGGCTTGTTAAAAAAAATTCTAAGTGGATATAATTCGTTTAATAAAATTTCTTCTTAACGAATATATAGTTTAATTAACATTTGTTGATTATCTGGAAAAAAAGCGACATTTTAAAAAAAATAATCTGATGGGTTCACTTACTTTTGCCCAGCACTGTATCAATCATTGGGAAAGTTATGAATCCATCTCTTTTCCCCCTAGCTATGGGGGAAAGAGTAGGGCAGAATGTGTTCTTTAGCCGGTTGGCAAATAATACATTAGCGCATCTCTGAATTCAAAACATGAAGTGTGTCGATTGAAGACCTTGTAGCACACGATGTGTACCAGTTCTCTGCAATCGATTCTTCCGAAAAGTGTAGCTGGTGCTGCATAAGCCTTCACCATTATATATATATATATATATATATATATATATATATAATGGAAACAATGTGCTAAAGGTTTTTAAAATAGAAGGACGCCAAATTCCTGCCAAGTTCCTTTGGCAGGTCTTGAAATAAACTCTACTATCATAAAATATTCATCACACAAAACATACTAAAAGACAACCGTGAAATGAAGTTCACAACAAACCCTTTAAAAATGGCTAAGGTAGTGGCCGAAAGTGTTTGTGACAATAGATACTACGGACAATTTTTACATTCCAAACGGAAAATATTAAGAAAGCTAAAAAACTCAATAAAAAATTATCCAATGTTCCTTGTATGCCACATTCAACAAAACATGTTTGAAAGAAAGGTTGCTTCCCCACCACACACACACACACACACACACACACATATATATATATATATATATATATATTGATTGATTGATATAACTCTTTTTGCCATGCTTTATCTTTGCAAGCCATATATCCGAACAATCGTTAAACAAGCTAGAAGAAACCTTGCAAAAGCCCATAAAATAATCCTCTTGTCATGTTCTGTATTTACAATTGTCACATCAGACCAAAAATCAACTTTGGGACTTGTGTTGGGTGAACAATATGAAAAATCAACTTTGGGACTTGTGTTGGGTGAACAATATGAAAAATGAACCTGGGGCATTGCGTTGGGTGAGAAATATGAAAAATGAAGCTTGGCACTTGTATTGGGTGAAAACTATGAAAAAAAAAAAAAGAAAAAGAAAAATGATTATACATAAATAAATGAATTTTTGAATTTCTGGACCGAGATGTTATTATTTACACTATATATATATTCGAACTATTGCTCTCATTTTCGACCTTTAGGCTCTCCGGCCTTCCTCAGGTGTATATAGGTCAGGTAAACTACAGGGGATCCAGAACTGAACCCTTTATTTGTCCCGTTAGACAATGGTCTACTGGATAAAAGCGTTGGGTTGTGAATTTGGTGGCAGTGGTTGTGAGTTCAATCTCGTGTTCGGGCATTGTACATTTATACTCAGTGGAAACGGGCGAGCAATAACTGAACGATAAAAAAAAGAAACTAAAAAAAAAAAAAAGAAACAAACTAGACGGTATCCCTAGAGAAGTGGAACTAGAACAGTCTACTCCGGTAGATTAAATAAAGTGTTCAGTTCAGAATTTCCTGAGATAGGCCGGAGGGCACAACGGCCGAATCGTAATGATAACAACCAGAACAAAGAGGAAGACAATAATCCGAATAGATAATGTAAATAATAAAAAAAGGAGTATTGCTGTTATATATTTTGATAGTTCAACCGTTCATAATATAAACATCTATTGAATCTTAAGTTCACTCTAGACCTCAAGCAGAACTAATGCATATAATCCATTTAAAAAGAAGCGGGGAAAAATGCTTGACTTATTTTATCGATCCAGGTTGTACGTGGTTCCTTCTACAATGCTTTATAAAGTGTTCTCCAATAACTTGGACCGATTTTAAATGTGAATTAAGTTTAAGCGTCTAATGAATTTTTTCTTTTTTTTCAGATTTAACAACTTAAATCTTTGGCAATTTCAACCATGGAAAGATTAACAATCAAACAACATGTTAAAGTTATCAAAGCCTATTACGAAAATGAACGTTCAAACAGATTTTAAATGAGAAGTTCCCAGATCTCTCGAAACAGTGAAGTCAAGTGGCCATCATGATCGTGCGACTTGACGCCATCTCACAAGTAAGGTCTATACCGACAAGCCAACAATAATTCAACAGCTGAAGGATGAGATAATAAGGCATACTGATGAGATCGAGGTGCAACTATACAGAGACGTCATCAAAAATTTAGACCATCGAGTGTGGGGGGGGTTGCCGCCGAAGCCTTGGCAGACATTTGAGCGATATTATTTTTCACACATAATTGCCATGACTTAAATAACATGATCCAATAGAGAAAGAAAGAAATTTTCACCAATATCACTGATTTATTTACTGCTGACTTTGATCCGTCTTAATGAAACACTCTTTATTTACAAGAGTCAGATTAGACAAAAATGGAGTACTGCTGTCATGGTCTGATGCTGCTCAATTTTTACTTTCCAGCAATGAAAGTGTTTAAAACTATTTAAACCGTCTTGTTTTTTAAGCGTTTTACCCCAAGCAAGGGAATAAAGCCACTAAGATGAAAGAGGTTAGTGAGTCTTAGAGAACATGAGAAAACATACTATTAAAGGGAAGGACAATAAAAGAACAAGAATTAAGATGATGATGATTGATCTTCATAAATTCAAATGCAATGCCAAAGTTGACTGGGAAACAAGAAGCCGGAAGAAAGTTCCACGAACGATTACGGTTATAGCTAGTTACTCTAGACGGAAGTTTATCAGAGCAATTGCCATCAAAGTATTTATAGAAAAGGCACAGGGAAGCTATGTTATGGAAAGTGACTGAAGCTGAGATGCCAAGTCAAGACCAACTTTGGTTTTTATCAAGAATCTCTAAATATATAATAGTGGAACTAGACCAGATGTGGCAGCAATATTCAAATGACGAATGGTAGACTTTAAAAATATAAAAGATAGATTCAGCTTGCCTAGCTATAGACTTGTAAGGGTAAAAATTATTCTCCACATTTTCACAGACGCAATTTCGCTACTCTGTGTCCATTTGTACGGCAAATTTCCAGATGAGATCTGTTTCTGTGTTCATCAGTTCAGCCCTATAGGAAATGGACTCGTCATGCGACGTCCCCAGAATCAACTAAAATTCGTTTGCTTCGTATTTCAATCATCAAGAGGGATTTCTATTCAAACGAATTTTTCTCAAGAACTACCAATTTGTGGAAAAGACTCCCACGTGTATGCTTTTCTGGACACTACAAAGTGTCTTCATGCCAAGGGTCAAACGCTATCCAGCCTAATTATTCTTAATATTCCCCTTCTACCTTCTCTTAATTTCATGTCACACGTCATTCAGTAACCCTGTACATTAAGTGACTCTCGATTCTTGTATTGGGCGAACTTTAATCAAAAAATGTATATTATTATTATTACTAACTTACCGTAGAAGGGAAAAGGTAAAAACCGTAGTAAGAAGATCGTGTTCCGCCAATCACCAAAACGTGGGGTAGTTGTCTATTTTTAAAAACTATTTTTTAATTGAAAATAACAAAAACTATAGGAGGTGAGATGCCGAAATGACAAAAATTATATAGGAGAGATGAATGACATGCCGAAATGACAAAAAATTATATGGAGAGATGCCGAAATGACAAAATTATATAGGAGGAGATGCCGAAATGCCGAAATGAACAAAAATAGGAGGGTATATAGGGAAAATTATATGCCGAAATGACAAAAATTATATAGGAGGTGAGATGCCGAAATGACAAAAATTATATAGGAGGTGAGATGCCGAAATGACAAAAATTATATAGGAGGTGAGATGCCGAAATGACAAAAAATTATATAGGAGGTGAGATGCCGAAATGAAAAAATTATATAAAGATGCCGAAATGACAAAATTATATAGGAGGTGAGATGACAAAAATTATATAGGAAATGAAAAAAAAATTATATAGGAGGTGAGATGCCAAAATTATATAGGAGGTGATATGATGAAAAATTATATAGGAGGTGAGATGCCGAAAATTATATAGGAGGTGAGATGCCGAAATGACAAAATTATATAGGAGGTGAGATGCCGAAATGACAAAAATTATATAGGAGGTGAGATGCCGAAATGACAAAATTATATAGGAGGTGAGATGCCGAAATGACAAAATTATATAGGATAAAAAAAAATTATATAGGAGGTGAGATGCCGAAATGACAAAAATTATATAGGAGGTGAGATGCCGAAATGACAAAAATTATATAGGAGGTGAGATGCCGAAATGACAAAAATTATATAGGAGGTGAGATGCCGAAATGACAAAAATTATATAGGAGGTGAGATGCCGAAATGACAAAAAATTATATAGGAGGTGAGATGCCGAAATGACAAAAAATTATATAGGAGGTGAGATGCCGAAATGAAAAAAATTATATTATATAGGTGAGATGCCGAAATGACAAAAATTATATAGGAGGTGAGATGCCGAAATGACAAAAATTATATAGGAGGTGAGATACCCTAAATATATTATTTAGGTATTTGAACTCCTATAACAAAAAATATGAGTTGAAATACCCCCAAACTTTAAATAGACGGGTAGGATGATCTTTTTTTTTGGCGGTGGTGGCGGGTATCGATCCGAGACATACTCACTCTGATATGATTATTATCACAACTCAGTAATTTTAAACGACGTTATTTAAAATTAAACGCTCCTTACGAAACGCGAACCAACATTTTAGGCAACCTTGTATGTCTTTCTTTTAGATTTCAAGTGAGTTTATTTAAATCCTGAATGCACTGTGCAGTAAATAGGAACCTCAAAGACGCTCAATGTTGTGCGCACTTTACTTCCATTTCGAGAGAGAAGAGTAGCTAGTGACTTTCGTATATTTTACGGACCTTTATCCATTGTGAACGCTGGCCAACGAAAAAAGTATTGTTATCCACCATAGTCAATAATTTCTTATCAAGTGTCCTACATCACAGACGATCAGGATTGATAGAATCCTTTGTTATCGAAACGATAGCCAGTACGCTTTGGGTTAAATGCAACTTGCTGTCGAAAAAGCTCGCAAGGTATTCAAAGCGAGATAGCGGAATAAGGTAATTTCGAGCCATTGAAGATTTGCCGTCTCATAATTACCCTTTTCCGGCCACATATTTGACGAAATTAAACTCCATAACGATATATGTACAGTCCGTCCTTCCGTAAGTAAGCATAAGTACATTTATTTGCGGGGGGGACGTTTATATATATATATATATATATATATATATATATATATACACTTCCTGATAGCTACTCAAAGTAATTACTAAATGGTTCTTTCATTACTTTGGCTTGTCGAAACTGCCGCAGCAATATTCCATTCGCTTTATAGATATCATTTATAGATGGTTTCTGTTTATCTACTGGTTCTTTTAAGCCAATCGGAAAGCAGTGGTCATGTACTGATCAACAAGTGCTTTGAATTCATTGCATACATAAACACATTTACGTACTGTCAAACAAAGCCACACACGGATATGCAGCCGCACTGGCACGCAGAGTCACATACGGATATATGTACGCACAAGTACGTAAAGCTACACACGGATGTGTGTACGCACAAGTACGTAGAGCTACACACGGATGTGTGTACGCACAAGTACGTAGAGCTACACACGGATGTGTGTACGCACAAGTACGTAGAGCTACACACGGATGTGTGTACGCACAAGTACGCACAGCCACACACGGATGTGTGTACGCACAAGTACGTAGAGCTACACACGGATGTGTCCAGACACTGAGAGAGCGACGACACAGATGGATATGCACAGCCACGAGGAGCCACACAAGGATATGTGCACGCACAGGCAGGCATGGATACGCGTCCGCACTGAGTGGGCGGAGCCGCACTGGGATATGCACACCACTCAAGGATATTTGAACGCGCAGATGAAGGCAGGATATGTGCACGCACTGAGAGTGCAGGGCCACACACGAATATGCACACGCACAACAACGCACAGTCACAAAAATATGCGTACCCAGAGGCACTGGGGATACCCCTAGACATAAGCAGTGGAACAAGAACAGTCTACCACCATAGTTTAAATAATGGCTTCAGTACAGAATTCCCTGTAGGTTACCCAGATCGACAGACATCTAAGGAAGTCAAGAGGGCAATAAAAACTGAAAAGGATATCAGACATGTAGCTAGAAGGGAAAATAATGACAATCAAGATATTGACTTTCTATAAAACCTTAAATAAAATGTTATGGTGACTGCAGAAGTCCATTTGTGTTTCTTCTAGTCTTGTGACGAGATTTGGCCAGCATTTACTGCTATACAAGAGCACCAGTGTTACGTAAGAGTTCAGCACTATTTTCCTTGTTTGTAACAAGAGTTTCCTGTTTCTTAATACTTTGCTTAGCTTTTGGTAAGCCTATTTCGCTATCACATGTACCTCCGGATTTTGGTGACGAACTGTCTTCTGTTAAAACACGTCCCAAATATTTTTGAATCGGATTCATTCTGACTTTCCTGTATTCAGTTGTCTCCCTTGCTGACAACCAAGCATTCTGTTCTCTTACAGTTAATGGGGAAGTCCTGCCTTCTTGATGTAATTAGCAACCTTGTGAAAGAGTTGTCTTGTCATTCTGAATCTACCGTCAGTACAGTGACAGTTGTGTCACTGCATATTTATAAGATTAAGCCGGATGATCGTAAATATTTGGTAGAGCTATCAAAACTTAATCTTCCCGCTACATAGGTTAAAGGAATCCGATGAGGAAACACTTTCAGGATCTATATATATTTCTATTATGATAAAACCCAGCAAAACAGGTAAAAAATCCACAAAATATAGATTATAGCAAGCACGTGAGAAATCCCGAAATTTAAGAAGAAACATAAAAATAAATGTGAAATGTATAAAGATTATAATGATCTATGCATGAAAAAAATCTAAACATCTATAAAGATTATAAAAACTAAACATGAAAAAATCTACAAATCTATATCGTAAAGTCAGGTAACTTTGATAAAGAGTATAATAGTAATAAAAAAAATAAAAAAAATCAAAAACTTTATGAAAAGAATCATTCTGACTTCCCAGAAAGAGAGAAAATAACTTTATTGAAAATATTTCTTTTTCACTTTTAACGGACTTTTAATTGAAGATTTCTTATTTTTCAAAAAAACATTTCACACTAAGTAAGGCAATAAAAGACACTAAAACGCAAAGGGTTACTGAGTGTTAGAGTATATGATAAAGATAGAACAAGAAAGTGTTTATTAAATGAGAGAGTACAAGAAAGTGTTTATTAAATGAGAGAGCAAAGAAAGTTTTATTAAATGAGAGAGTACAAGAAAGTGTTTATTAAATGAGAGAGTACAAGAAAGTGTTTATTAAATTTTTACACAAGAAAGTTTTTATTAAATGAGAGAGTACAAGAAAGTGTTTATTAAATGAGAGTACAAGAAAGTGTTTATTAAATGAGAGAGTACAAGAAATGTTTATTAAATGAGAGAGTACAAGAAAGTGTTTTATTAAATGAAATGTTCAAGAGATTAAATGAGAGAGTACAATCGCCGTTTATTAAATGAGAGAGTACAAGAAAGTTTTTTATTAAATGAGAGAGTACAAGAAAGTGTTTATTAAATGAGAAAGCGCAAGAAAGTGTTTATTAAATGAGAGAATACAAGAAAACGTTTATTAAATGAGAGAGTACAAGAAAGTGTTTATTAAATGAGAGAGTACAAGAAAGTGTTTATTAAATGAGAGAGTACAAGAAAGTGTTTATTAAATGAGAGAGTACAAGAAAGTGTTTATTAAATGAGAGAGTACAAGAAAGTGTTTATTAAATGAGAGAGTATTGTGGTGTTTATTAAATGAGAGAGTACAAAGAAAGTGTTTATTAAATGAGAGAGTACAAGAAAGTGTTTATTAAAATGAGAGAGTACAAGAAAGTGTTTATTAAATGAGAGAGTACAAAGAAAGTGTTTATTAAATGAGAGATCTACAAAAAAGTGTTTATTAAATGAGAGAGTACAAGAAAGTGTTTATTAAAATGAGAGAGTACAAAAAGTGTTTATTAAATGAGAGAGTACAAGAAAGTGTTTATTAAATGAGAGAGTACAAGAAAGTGTTTATTATTGAGTAAGTGGCATTTTTATTTTTGAAAAAATATTGTTGATAAAGAAAGATGGCTCCAAAATTCTTAAATGAATATGTCCTTCAATTGTAGGGGCTTATTATAATATAAAAGTTAGGCATAAGTTCAATGTGTTATCAACGTTAACCGAAAAACGAAATTAACTCCGCCCCCCAAAAAATCTGTAGTCTATGATGTAATCAAAAGACATTATTATTAAGATAAAGTTTAAGGCTGGGTGTTATTGGAATGAAAATGGCAATCATAGGATTATTATTGACCAGAAAAATTGACGAAAGTGTTGAAAATCTATTAAAATTACTCGACCTAACGTTAAAGATTATAAAAGTCATGAAAAATTTAAAAATTTATTTAAAAAAAAATTGAAATATGACAGACTGGGGATTTTTAAACCAAGGTAAAAATATGACAAACGTTACAAATCTCAAAATCTATAAAAACTTAAATATTTTAAAATAAATTATGACATACGTATTCTTCTATTTACCGTATTCTTTCCAGACATTAGCGATCATGACTCTCCACAATTTCCTGTCCTTTGCAGCTTTGTGTAAATGTTGTGTTAGTACTATCTCTCCTAGTCCCTGTTCTGAATTAAGTAGAAAGCCACTGCTACAAGTTAGGCATATGGCGGTTTGATTTAGTTCGTAAACAATAAATATGCCAATGGAGAAAGCTTTTAAAAAGTTTTCTCTAGTTGGTAAAATAGCCAGAAGTATATGTTTAAAGAACAGGAAGTCTCATATCCAAACAAAATTATGTGGAAGCCATGGGTTATGAACACAGATATCCTCACACAACAACTGACCTATGGCAGGAGACATCACAAACCACAAAGTTCTACAAAATAAATTGGACAAAGCTCGCGCATTATTTCGAGAAGTAAAAGAAAATTAACTTCTCATGGAGCAGACTACGTATTCATTCAAATAGAATAGATAATAAAATATTTCTAATCAGGTGATGACCGGAAATTAGAGAAACAACAACGAAATATTAGCTGTCAACTGGAAAAAGAAGTCGGTAGTGAAAGATGCACTCACGTCAAATGACCGTCTTAGTGTCACAGCAACTTCAAAAAGACAAATCGTTAGAGAAAGTGGAAAAAGGTAGACGTTAATTGAGTGTCTTATTTTCTTTTCTTTATGAAAACACCTCTTGTAGCATATTCTCTTCAGGACACATTCACACTCGCAAAATTGAATTAATATAAAGCTTAAATTAAAATTGTGAATTCTAAATAAGATGTCTTCATAAACTATAATTTTTTTGTAAATGCCCTTTTGTTGATGGTTTAGTTTGATTATTGATGTATAAAGGTTTTCCCTTGTTATTTACTATATACCCAACGTCGTTTTCTCATTCAATATTTGGTAGTGTTGGAAAGTAATAACTTTTTTCCCAAATTCTGTTAGCGAACTTAAGGTTAATAGAATATTTATTGCTATCCTAGCTATTAACCTTGGGTTCCTTAAAACTGTTACACAGCTGATTACGCGCGGACAATTGAAACATCGCTGTTGTGTTAACAAGCTGACTGCCAGTAAAATTCATTTCTGCTGGAATTACTTCCGGCTCCAGACAGCAGATTAACTTTCGGTTCCCCAGAAAATTCTATGTAGCAGCAAGACTCGACAACTAAATTAAAGAATGCATAATTTACTGAACACATTTCCATGAAAATACTTTCTACAGCCCTCACTGACAAAAAAACACAAAAGATAAAAGCAAAAGCCAAAAAGTGAAAAAAGAAACAGTAAAAAATACAAAAAACAAAAAAGAAACACACAGGAAAACAGTAGAAAAAACACAGTAAAATAGCATAAAAAATAGTAAAATAGCAAAAAAAAACACACACACAAAAAACAGTAAATCAGCGAACCCCCACAAAAAAAGACAGTAAAATATTTTAAAAAAAAAAAAAACGAAACTTTGGACTCAAAAAAACCCAAACGAAACCGTAAAACAACAACAAAAAAAAACAACAAACGAAACCGTTTTTTCAACAACAAAAAAAAACAACAAACGAAACCGTAAAATAGCAAAGAAACCCAACGAAACCGTAAAATAGCAAAGAAACCCAACGAAACCGTAAAATAGCTAAAAACAACAAATAAACGAAACCGTAAAATAGCAAAAAAACAAAACAAAAAGTGAAATGGCAAAAAGCAAACAGTAAAATGGCAAAAAATCAAAAAAATACAAACACACCCTTTTAATCTAATCTCTTCTTGTTTTACTACTTCATCCAATGTGAAGAAAAAAAAAAAAAAAAAACACAATATCAAAAAATAAAAACAAAAAAAAAAAAAACAGAGACACTAGAAGGATGGAAAGACGGAAGGGTACAAACAAACAATCAGATTATGTAAAAATATAGGTTTCACAAAATCCTTTTATACAATGCTACATGGCAAACTTTCTGTGGACGAATATATATATGTGTGTTTTGTGTGTGTGTGTATGTATACTTCATTAAAAACGTTCTGACAAACATTCCTATTATTGTGTCCATAAAAGTGTTTTCTCTTCTGGACAAAAGCGTGTAAAAACTGTCCAAATGTTACACGTATCTTATACACATGTAAAAAGAAAATGTTTAAAATAATGAACGCATTACTAAAAAAAAAAAAAAGCCAATATTCGATGACATTAACTATGAACACAGTCACGGTGTGCTGACCGTGTTTGAAAAGCATGATTTCTATCACTTCAGATACATATATAAAAAAAAAAAAAACCCAAACACATTGAGTCAAAATAAAAATCGTCCTTGATAATAGCTAAAAAAAAAAAAAAAATGGCCGAAATCGCTCGGATCAGCGGAACTTTTGGCAGCTTTTACATACTGTGTGTCCAGAAAAAGTAAACAGTCGTACGAACACAAGAAAAAGAAGTTTAATCGCAGTACTTTATCAGCTGTTTTTAACGAAAATTTTTATAAAAGTGAGATGTCTGCCCATATATATTATATATATATAAATAAAAAGAAAGAACAGTAAGATATAAATCCGGTGTTCTTATAGATATTTTATTTTTACAAAATAGTGCTCAATGTAAATTTACAGAGCATTAATATTATAAATTAATTGATTTAAAATATGGTTCCAACCATGTTTCAAAAATAGAAGCTAAAAACCCCTAATTTTATTTTTGCAAATAAATTAAAAGCATTAGTTCCATTTCATCTTCAAGCGAATTTTGGAGTAACTTTTAAAATTTACCGGGTTTTAAATACACAGCTAAAATCACGTTTCCATGGTTACAGAATATTCTACTCAAATTGAACAAGGGGTGTCTAGATTTTCCTTATGACAGTATCATTGTATCAGTTATTAGCTACATTTTGGTAAGGGGTGAGGATGTATTTTACACTGAAACCTGACGTCGGTTGAATGGATGTCGTCTGAATTTAAAAAAAAAAAAAAAAAAAAAAAAATTGTTAACGGTAAAAAATTTTCAACGTCATCTTTTAAAATTAAAGATTTTTTTTTACAATACTTTTTATTTAACTACGATTTGAAATATTTTCCTTTTAATTTTTATTTTACTATATTCTTTTTAAGAACAGTTAAATGTATTAGAATCCATTATATTATGTAGGATTATTTTAACATTAAGTTTAAGTATGTATATGAGGTTACATTTTTTTTTTTTTTTTTTTTTTTATATGACTATGACAGCAGAAATGGTTACTTAATTTCACTGATTCAGTAAACTTTTCTTTTATATATAAACCTATTATTATAATATTTCACATGTAAGTACTGAGGACATGGGTCATTCAAAAGCTTACATGTTATGGTATTTCATATTAATTTTATTTTACTATAGGTGTTATTTTTGGATTATTTTTAATGCGTGTAGTATTATTTAAAAGAAATTTAGGTTAGAATTCATTCAATTTAACTACAATTTTAATTACAAATTCAAAATTACAACTTTAAAATTTTAAAATATTTTCATTGTTTAGTTTTAATAGACTATATTACTTTATAACAGAAGGAAAATTACTCATATTAAGTAAGATTATTTTTCCATATCAAAGTTTATTTAAATTTTTTTTTTTTTTTTTTTTAAATTTAAATATTATTTTTAAGCAATATTAATGGCACTTACTACAAAACTAGCTAAGTCATTTCTCAGATTTAGTAAACTTTATTTATTTATTAATTAATTAATTTATTTATTTCAAATATATGTAACCTAATTAATAAAGTTTCATATGTATGTATAAATAACATGTTAGAATTCATTTTATTTTACTACAATTTTATTTCAATTTTAAAATTATAACTTTAAAATTTTAAAATATTTTCATTATTAGTTTTAATTTAGACTATATTACTTTATAACAGAAGGATAATTACTCATAGTAAGTAAAAAAATTTTTTCATATCAAAGTATATGTAAATTACAATTTTAAACTTTTAATTTAGATATTATTTAAGTAATATTAATGGCCCAACTACAAAACTATCTAAGTCATTTCTCAGAATTAGTAAACTTTATGTATTAATTCAAGTTTAAGTATGTATATGAGGTTACATTTTTTTTTTTTTTTATATTTATATATATATATAAACCTAGTGATATAATGTTTCTCATGTAAGTACAAAGGACATGGGTCATTCAAAAAATTACATCTTATGGCATTTTCATATTAATTTTATTTTACTATATTTGCTTTTTTTGGGATTCTTTTTAAGTGCGTGTAGTATTATTTAAAAAAAAATTTAGGTTAGAATTCATTCAATTTAACTTTAATTTTAGTTTCAATTTTAAAATTACAAACTTTAAACTTTTGAAATATTTTCATTGTTAGTTATATTAGACTATATTACTTTATAACAGAAGGAATATTACTCATAGTAAGTAAAATTATTTTCAATATCCAAGTATATATAAATTACAATTTTTTTTAAACCTTTATATTTTAAAATATTATTTTAGTAATATTAATGGAACTTACTACAAAATTAGCCAAGTCATTTCTCGGATTTAGTAAACTTTATTTATTACTTAATTTATTTATTTATTTTAAATATATGTAACCTAAGTAGTAAAGTTTCATATGTATGTACCAAGAACAGGTTAGAATTCATTTTATTTAACTACAATTTTAATTACAATTTTAAAATTACCACATTAAAATTTTAAAATATTTTCATTGTTAGTTTTAATTGACTATATTACTTTATAACAGAAGGATAATTACTCATAGTAAGTATAATTATTTTCCATAACAAAGTATATATAAATTACAATTTTTAAACTATTATATTTAAATATTTAAGTAATATAAATGGCACAGACTACAAAACTATCTAAGTCATTTCTCAGATTTAGTAAACTTTATGTATTAATTAATTAAATTATTTATTTTAAATATATATAACCTGAGTAATAAAGTTTCATATGTATGTACAAAAGAACAATGGGTCATACATTACCTTACATCATCTAGCTTTAGTTATAATTTCATTTTTCAGGAGGTGTTTTATCGGATTCATTCAAGTGTTTGTAGTACATTTATTATAGAGGTGTTTCAGTTAGGATACATTTTATTTAACTACAATTTTTTTAAACATTGTTTATGTTTTTAATACGTTTTAACCACAATTTTAAATTTTAAATAACAGTTTAAAACATTTTTCCTGCCATTCAATAGACTTTTTTTTTTTTTTTTTTTTTTATATTATTTAAGGAAAATTTTTTTTACAATGACGGCATATAATAGCTATTTCATTTCTCTGATTCAGTAAATTTTATTTTTTATAAACTTAGTAATATATAGTTTCTCTTGTATACATAGAGGACACAGGTCGTTTAATGATCTACAAATTCTAGCTCTTCTTATTAACTTCCATTTTACTGTAGGTGTTTTATTTGATTCTTTTAGATGCCAGAAATATTTTTTTTGTTTGATTTTTTATATTTATTTATTCTAAATGAAGTTTGATGTTGGTTGAATCTTTTTTTGAATTCATGGCTAGTGCAACCTATATATATTTTTATGTTATCAGGATTTTCAATCGAAGAGATATTGCATTGGTATACTAATGATTCAGTGCAACATTTATTTTGTAGTGGGCAATTTTGAGGGTTTCGACCATTACATAGTTTTTGTTTATTTACATCAGTTTTTATCTTAATTTTTCTATTGTCTAAATTTTTTTTGGTTTTGGTATAAGTGTTTATTTAAAATATTAGCATTATGGTTCTTAATGATTTTTCTAAGTTCTTTGTTTTCGCTATAACTTAATTTTAAAAATGTTTTTATTGAAAATAGTATTAATTTATTTCATAAACAAAATGTTGACTATTAATTGAAATATGTATGTCAAATCTGTTCTTTACCATTTAGTATATTTTTAAATTTTGTCCATTATAAACATGGTTTAGGTTAAATAATTTTTTCTAAATCTGTTTTTCTATAGAATCCATTTTCATTTTTTTTTCTTTTTTTTATTTTTTTTTTTTTTTATATTCATTTTTTTGATTTTTTTGGTGTTTTATTTATACAAGAATAACTATATATTTTTTAAAAAATAAAAAAAAAAAAAAATGAATCAGAAAAATTGTTTAGTTTTTTTAATTTTCATTGTCAAAATTTTTTTTATAATGCCTATAAAAAAAAAAAAAAAAAAAAAAAAAAAACCTATATACATAATAAACTTAATGTTAAAATAATCCTACATAATATAATGGATTCTAATACATTTAACTGTTCTTAAAAAGAATATAGTAAAATAAAAATTAAAAGGAAAATATTTCAAATCGTAGTTAAATAAAAAAATAGTATTGTAAAAAAAATCTTTAATTTTAAAAGATGACGTTGAAAATTTTTTACCGTTAACAATTTTTTTTTTTTTTTTTTTAAATTCAGACGACATCCATTCAACCGACGTCAGGTTTCAGTGTAAAATACATCCTCACCCCTTACCAAAATGTAGCTAATAACTGATACAATGATACTGTCATAAGGAAAATCTAGACACCCCTTGTTCAATTTGAGTAGAATATTCTGTAACCATGGAAACGTGATTTTAGCTGTGTATTTAAAACCCGGTAAATTTTAAAAATTACTCCAAAATTCGCTTATAATATATATATATATATATATATATATATATATATATATATATGAAAAAATATAGTCTTAAATGTGCTACATTTATGGGATAAAGTGCTCAATATCAGAGATAGAAAATGGCCTGACGATTGTATATAGCATGCAACAGACTGTCGACTGTGTTGATTTCTATGTTCACTTTTTATATATATATATATATATATATATATATATATATATATATATATATATATATATATATATATTTCTGACAATTTTAGGATAATCCTCTGACAAAGTTGAAAATATTTTTCGTGTGATGCGTTTTGTTCTTTAGGCTTCAACGAACTATTGATGTGATTACATATGCACACTAAGGTACGCCGAAATATTAAAATTAAATAAATAAATAAAAAATTGATTTCGGCATATGGTTAACCCAGCTAGGCTATATAGCAAACACATTAACAAAAAAAAAAAAAAAAATTAAATTTTCAGTTTCCCCTCTCCTTCAAGCGTATGTGTAATCACATCAGAGTAAATATTTTAATTCGATGATGTCTTAAAGGACGAAACGCGTTTCATGAAATTGGTTTTTCCATTTTATTAAAATATGGTGATATTCTAAGCGTAGCGTAGATGTGGCACAAGGTCGAAAGTGTGAGGCACCTAGTGAGGGTCTTACTCACTAGTAATTGATCTAGCGATCCAGGCTTTCTAACCATGACACCACGTCGAAATACTCTAACGATTTTCTAAGCATAGCTTGGATGTGGTACAAAGCTGAAAATGTGGGGCATCCAGTGAGGATCGAACTGACGACTCAGTCGTAATTGATCTAGCGAGGTAAGCTTGTTAACCATTACACCACATCGAAGCGGCCAAATTTTTCTCAAATGTGTGCGTTTCTTATCATCCGTATGTCTTTAGTGATGTTTCTAGATTACATGCATTTTCTAATATTATTTCTTTGAATACTTTCAGGCACTATCTATCTTCAAGGAATAATGCTGTCCTGACAGATTTAATGTTATGTTATAATGGCGCCATATTTCGAATGGCTTATTATATATAAAAAAAAAATCGAATAGTTTTCTTGAGAATACTAATGTTGACGTCTTTTTGTTAAATAAGATATTAAAATAAGTGTTTCCATTATTGAATATTATTTTTTATAGTTATTCTAATACATTTCTATCTTTCGGAGTTGATATAGATTAAAGCCGACAATGTTTGAATAAAGAACAATTAGTTAATCTCAGAGATATAGACAGAAGTTAAGTATTGTAACTTTACACTGTTCGAACTGTTGTACTCGTCTTTAGTGCCATTTTTCACGACGTTTCAGTCGTTGCACATTTCGGCATTCTTCAGGTAATATTTTTTTTTTTATTTATTTAGTCAACGCGGATAGATTGTTTTAATTCCACGTACCATGTTTTTAGATATCTTAGTTTTAGTTAATCCACCCCAAGTTTTTATTCTCTCCGCTGAGGCCAGTGCTTAAACTTGCAACCCTTTTCGATCGACTCACTTTCTGAATCAATCAACAAGCGCTTTTATCCACTAGGCCATGCCTTTTCAGGCACAGTAAAGATGAATGTCACAGTAAAGACGAGGGCAACATCCCGAACATTGTAAATAGATATTCTACTATTTTTTTTTTTCTTTCAGTTAATTTTAAAGATTTTTATTTGTGGTTTTGTAAATGTCTGTCAGATGAAAGTTTGGGGTAAGTTTTTCTCAATGTAGCGCTGGGATTTTTTTTTCAGATAAAAAGCATGTTAATCGATGTGATAGGTTCGTAGTCACATGATCAATGTATAGATTATATTTAATGTGGGATTATTGGTGATAGAATCTCTTAATAGGCAAAAATTCATATACAATGCATACTTGAGCATAGAGCAAGTTTTATGATAGTTTTTTTAACGAAAAAGTAGGGGACTGCACTATAAACAGGGGATTTTATTTTAAAAAGATTAAAAATCATGCATTTTTCGGTGACCAGATGGATTTTACCACTTCCCAAGAAAAACATTACCCGTGCATCTACACGGGTAAATCTTTTCTTGTAAAATTCATGAAAAGAATCGCACTATAGATTAAGTCAACTTATATACGGTACTACGTTGCTTTTATTAAAACTTGGTTTTGCAGGTTTTGTGCTATTAATAACAACTGATCTCTTATTTGGTACAGTTCCTTAGCATTTTCTAAGACTAGTTAAAAAGTTTCGAAGACGGGTGGTACTCGTTAAGTCCTACATGCTGCACACACTCAAAACAATTTTTAACCATCGATTTCAGAAACCTGTTGTATCCGGTTGACAATTTACATATTTTTGGACTAGTTTGACGCCATGCATGACCTCGATGTGAAAGTCTCAATTTGACGAGGCTATATATGGACATGTATTGGCTTAAGGTCAATATATGTACATGTATTGGTTTTAGGTCAATATAAGAAGCCCAATTTGGTTGTGCCAGAAACCTTAGCCAACAAATTTATTCCTTTCTATTTGGAGGTAATATTGTCGGAGTTAACTCCTCCTTAAATTGCTAATTTTTTAAACAGTTACTTGAGGACGCTCTCCAGTTTTATAAATACTTGGCGATTTCTTCCCTCGTCCTCTTTTTCTTTTCTCACTTTTCAGCTGACGAAGCTATGTAAAGCTGTTTGAAGAATTTGCGTTTTTCCAACGTGGAGGGCGACGCCATGAAAAACACACACACACACGAACATTCACTCACGCATTTCTTGGAAAAAACTTTACACAATTATTTGTCACACATTCTTGTTTTTGTATACTTTTGTTTGTTAATACACATAATTGTGTGTGTGTATATATATATATATATATATATATCTTTGTTGTTTCCTTTTGGGTGGACGAATCTTGAGCCTGCCATATTTGTAGTGGGCCCTATTTCAGGAGATACACGTGTTCATGCACAACGCGTACAAACACAAAGTTTGCTAGTAACTCTTTGTAAATTTACCATGCTCTGCTGCTTATTTAGTCCGTTGAAGCTAAATAACGAAATATACTAAATTTATGAAGATTTTTTCTTGTTTCCTTTTATATTTCTAATCTCTATTTTAAAAGTCTCGACTCTGGTAAAATTATGTCAGTCGCGTAAATTTGAAGCTCAACATTATGGTTGCATGCGGACAATCATGCTAAGAATTTATGGATCCATGTGGGAGGACAAAAGACAAAAAAAAAAAAGAAAAAGAAAAGAAAACTGAAATGAGAAAAATCGGATTAGGGATTATTTTTTTTTTGAAGATGATTCAGACACCGAAGGCAGGAAAAAAATTTTTTTTTTTGTTTTTTAATAACTTGCTTGAAGAAGAGATTTCAATTTTTTTTTCCTTATTTTATTTTTGACGTCTCTGGTATCACCAATGCCGTGACAAGTTTTACGGCTATTGCTTAGTGATTTTATTTTGACAATACTCATCAGTATATTCCCGTCATCATTATGTCTCCGGCGCAATAACATTTCTTCCAGTGAGATATATATATATATATATATATATATATATATATATATATATATATATATGAAAGATAAAAAGAACGTAACAATTATGAGAAAAAGTTTTTTTTTTGTTTATTTTAAGTCATTAAAAACTATGTTAAAATCCTTTTCACTGACATTAAACGAATTTTAATACTATTCAGTGCAAATTACCAGAAAATGGGAGTAGCTAAAAAGCAGTTCTGATTCTGATTTGAAATGAGAAGACTGACCCCAAATATTGTGATACTCGTTGGAAGGAACAGTTACTCGTTTGGATTGAGTGGGTAGCAGAGAGTACACTCAATATGGTGACAGTGAGTTCATGTTTAAAATACGAGAAAAACACACGGTCAAACACCAATCAAATTATATTTACTCGCCAGCCCAATTGAAATAATGGGTTATTTGGTTGTTTTTTTTTTAATGCGTACAGGGGAAGGTATCGGTGTACACACCTGAAGCAACATCTGACTCATCCACGCATTTTATAGCGTGTCATCTACCAAAAATTATCCAGTTCTTGCAGGCATTACCGCAGACACCATAGACCTCACCAACTCATCCTGCCGTTTATCGTATTCTATAATTTTCGCACAGGCAGTTTTCGTAGCCCCCAATCCATAATTATTTACTCAAACCCTCTACCTCAAGTGCCTCTTGTACAGGGTGAAAACAAAAAACGACGACGTCATCATTATTATTATTATTAGTAGTAATTGGAGTAAAGCTATTATTCTGACCAGGTTTGTTTTACGGCATATCAACCTCAATGGGTTATTTAATGCCGACAACTTTTATTGCTGTTAATGTTTTTCTTCAAAAATCTATTCCTGGGAATATTTTTCCTTGAAGAAATCTATAGCTGGTAATATTTTTTTCAAAGAATGTTTACCTGTTTGTATTACTGGTACTTTTTTTTTAAAATGTATTGCAGATAATAATTTTTCCTTCAAAAATTATTCCTGGTAATATTTTTTTTTTATTACAAAGTATTTCTGGTATTAAAACTATTTGCCCATAGCTGGGACTCAAACAGGTGCTACCACATCGGGTCAGGATGGATCTAGGAACGCCAGCAATTAAGAGTCGGTTCCACAATCATCAAAACCTCCTGATTAGAGGCCTTGCTGCTGGACGTATTTTACGGTCTTACCCAGGATGCGGATGTAGTTTATCGTCATACCCAGGACGCGGATGTAGTTTATCGTCGTACCCAGGACAGAATCTGACAAGGTAGCAACAAAGCTGATTCATCATGCCTAAATATACCTCAACATACTCCAATCATT